>PVIW01003975.1:0-147673 GCA_004026585.1 Noctilio leporinus | reverse complement strand
CCCAGGGCCACTTTGACTCCTTCACTGTCCAGTACAAGGACAGGGGAGGGCGGCCCCAGGTGGTGCGTGTCGGGGGTGAGGAGAGTGAGGTGACCGTGCGGGGCCTGGAGCCGGGGCGCAAGTACAAGATGCACCTGTACGGCCTGCACGGGGGGCGGCGCGTGGGCCCCATGTCCACTGTGGGCCTGACCGGTGAGTGAGGGTGGGGCAAGGTTTTGCTCTGCCTTTTCTTCTTTTCCCCTTTGAGGTCAGCACTGCTTACATGGGCCCTTGCCCTTTTTTTTCTGACATGATGTCAAAATCCCCTGTTGTCTTTGAGTGAGTGAGGACTACTGGATATTATCATCAGGGTCCAGTGGGCAAGAAGCCTATTCCTCATTCATTTTAGCTTTTTTTTTTTCATCGCCATCCAGAACCCCTTTACCTTGCTGATTTGTTAGCATGTGGCTTTCTTAGGCTTCCTGACTGGGCATTATAGTGGCTCAGATGTGGATGTGGATCCAGGATCTCTGAATTTTAATTCTGGTCTGAATGTACTGATTATTTATTATGCAAACATGTCTCAACCTCTGCAGTGGCAGATCCCCTACACAGTGAGGTAAGGCCGGTAGTGGCACCTACTGCACCTGTGTGTGAGTGCTGACACAGCACCAGGGACCCAGGGGACACCTTAGAACAATTAACTCAAGTGTTTGTTTCCAGAAGCATTCCCTCTTTGGGACAGGGTCCTACCGTTGCGCCCTGAGCCTCTGCTGCTCTTTTTCCGCCTCCCTGCCCACACTGCCCCCTGGGGCACCCCGCCTGGAGAAGCTGGCTATGGTAGCCATGGCCTCCGACACAGTGCCCCTTTCCTAGACAGTGGTCTGAGGCCCTTTTGACTCCTTCCTGGTCCAGTACAGGATGTTCATATGTGGCCCCAGGCAGTACCTGTGGGTGGAGATCAATGGGAGGTCACCATCTCTGATCTAGCCCCTGCCCACTCCACCCCTGAAATTACAGATTCTCTTTGCTTCTGGAGCTTCTTGATCTTCCTCCACTCCCTTATGGTGACATTGAGAATGTCATTTCCTATGCTTCACATTCCAGACAGGGCCTCCCAACCCATATCTTTACTGGGTCCAGTGAAATCCAGCCCTCCGCTCTCCCTTACCCCTCATCATATCCTTTCCCTGTGCCTCCTATCCTAAAGGACCTCTGCCTTCTTCTCTGGCTCTTCTTTGGTCCCTAGGCCTCTGCTTTGCCATTTCTGACATGTGGTCCTAAGGAAGCTCTGCTTCTTTCACCATTTCTCACTCTCCATTTATGTCTCTCCCTTTTCCAGTCCCAGACACAAAACCTTCTCCTCGCCTGGGGGAACTAACCATGACAGACATGACCCTGGACTCTGTAGGCCTGTCATGGGTGGTCCTTCAGGGCCAGTTTGATTCCTTCGTGGTCCAGTACAAGGACAGGGATGGACAGCCCCAGGTGGTGCCTGTGGCTGAAGAACAACTGGAGGTCACTGTCAGGGGCCTGAAGCCCAACAGGAAGTACAAGTTCCTGCTCTATGGGCCAGAGAGAGGGAAGCTGCTGGGCTCTGTTTCTGCTGCTGGCACCACAGGTCAGCCCAGACCTGCCACCCACCTTTCCCAGAGCTGTCTATTGTCTGAGCTCCCTGTGGCCCTCCCGTGAACTTTATTTTTCTCCTTTAGCCTTGACATGACAATCATAACACCAAAAGCAAATACTTATTGAGTCCCTATGACATGCCAGGCAATGTTCTGAGCATTTTATATGCATTATTTTTTCCATTCACTGACTGGTAATGTAATAAAAACAACCCAGGCTTCAGAACTAAGCAGGCCCTTGTTCAAATCCCAGCTGTGTGGCCATGGGCAAGCCACTTTCCTTTGAACCTCGGTTTCCACACTTGCGTAACGATTATGAATAATATCTACTGGCACTCAATAAATATTCACATCCTCCTCCCTGTCCCAACCCTGTGGCAAGAGGTGAAAAATATGGAGTTTGGCTTCAAAAAGACTATGGAAAAATCTGGTATCTTTGTGCCCATGACTCAGCACCCCAAGGACAGGGTGGAGGTAGGTCACTAACACTCCACTCCTAGGACCATGAGTCACCCTGGTCAGACAAGGATGGGACCATGGCCAGCTGGGGTCTGGGGCCCTCAAACTCTAGAATTCTCTTCCTCAACCTTCATCATGGTGATTGGATACAGACTTCTCCTCTGACCCCCACCAGTCAGCATCCACTCTTGGCAGGTCTCTTCTGTACTCTGCCCCTGGCTTCTCCCCTGCCCCTCCTTACCCAGCTTCAAGGTCCCAGGGTTGGCGCAGAGCTGGGAAAGTGGGTGAAAGGAAGGCCCAGGCCAATAGCAAGAAGGGGGTCCGGCCAGGTGATGGCAGCCTGTGAGCTTGATTGGCTGCCCACCCTGCCTCTTACTGTCAACCTGACAACCCAGATACCCTCTGGGAGCTTTCCTCAGCTCTAGCCACATCTCTGCTCAGAGGACTGGGGGTTAGGGGGAAACTGAGGCCCTCCTCAGTAGCCCCAGTCACCCCTCTCTTGTAAGGTGATCTTTTATGCATTTCTTGCAGCCTGGTCACAGTAGAGAGGGATAGGGGCAGAAAGGGGTTTGGGCAGTGGCCTCTGGAGGAGATCAGGCTACTCATAGGATTGGAACAGGCCTGTCTCCTCAGGTGGCTGTCCTTGAAGCCATGCCTCAGGGACTGTTTCTCCGATCCTCACACCTCCTGGACATTGCCAAGGTTGAGGTAAAGGCAGCTCTAAGAGTTCTCCCTGCCCCATTTTCCCTACAGCTCCCCTGGAGAAGGAGTGGCAGCCTCCACCCTACCTAGGGTAGCTTACAGTGACATATGAGACCCCACACTCTGCACCTTGTATGGATGGTGGCCCAGGGCCCCTTTGACTCCTTTATGGTTCAGTATAGGGACACAAATGGGCAGCCCCAGGCAGTGCCTGTGGCTACAGACCAGCAGGAGGCCACCATAGATGGCTTGGAGCCCAGCATAAAATAGAAGTTCCTGCTCTACTGGTTCTTAGGAGGACAGTGCCTTGGCCCTGTCACTGTCCTGGGAATGACAGGTGAGTGGGGAGACTGTTCTACATGGAGCCAACAAGCCAACCTGTGTGAGTAAGAGCTGAAGATATAGGCAGGGGCAGGCAGGAGTGGGCAGGGGTGTGAGGGAGCCCAGAGGAAGGTGCCAGGAGCCAGCCTGGACAGTGACGAGAGTCAGTCAAAAGCAGGATCCAGGCCAGGAGAGGCCCAGGCAATGGTCCTTAATCTCTGGACCCCTTCAACCACTCCCTACCCTGTCTCCAGAACTGCGGCTGCTCCCCCTTCCTCCACAGGATACTCCTACATGCCCTCAGGGTGGCCTTGCCCAGACAGGGATGAAAACCCCATCCATGGATGAGTCAGGAGCCTTTTCTCAAGTGGAAAAATTACTAGAAAACAAAGCAACAGGGGGCAAAGAAACCAGCAGAAGTGGTTGTGTTGGTGGAGGGGGCTCATTCTCCAGAGGTACTAACCCACCTTATGTCAGCCCCACAGGGCAGGTTTGCCTTTTATTCACCAGCCACTTCCATTCTCAGCTCTCCTCAGAAAACTCAAGAATGGCTGAGTGAGTCCTGCCTCAAAGGCAGCACAAATTCAGAGCCAGCAAAGGTGTCCACAGAGGAGTTTTAGGGCCACAGTGCTGGCACCCAGAGAGGCCCATGGTAGTAGGCCTCACCACCAGAGCAGGGATTTGGCAAAGTCAAGAGAAGCAAGATGTGAAGAGCCTCAGTCCCTCTCTTTTCCTCACCCAGCTTCCATGGGCAGGACCTGTAAAGTCCCCACCTCAGCTCTGGGCCACTCAGGAACTGGTGCAATGGTGTTGGGAGGGCCTGCTACACACATACACACATGCATGTACACGCACATGCACAGACATGCACATACACTCAGCTTCTTCCCTGGGCTTCTCCCATAGCCCCAGAAGAGGCCCCTGAGTCCCTGAAAGGGCCCCGCCTGGGGCTGCTGGCAGTAACTGACAGTACCTCGGACTCCCTGCTCCTCTCATGGACCAAGACCCAGGGCCCCTTCGACTCCTTTGTGATACAGTATTGGGACACAGAGAGACAGTCCCAGGCCTTGCTTGTGGGTGGCAACCAGAACAAGGTCCTTGTGTCAGGCCTGGAGCCAAGTACACCCTACAAGTTCTTCCTCTACGGCCTCCATGAAGGGAAGCGCCTGGGCCCTGTCTCAGCTGAGGGCACCACAGGTACCACTGGCAAAGGCCTGCATCTTAGCCTCTCTGCCTCTCCTCTGGGCCTGGGGAGGGTGAGGGGTGCCCAGAAGTGATGAGCACAGGGAAAGAGCATGAGGGAGAGAGGGGGAACAGGTTGCCCTGGCTCTGCATGTATGTTGTCACTATGGGTCCCACTGTGGGTGCTAGCCCCACCCACATTAGCTCCACTTTACAGATGAAAAACTAGGGCCAAGCCTGGTGGCAGAAGGGACCTGCCCTAGGTCAACCAACTGGTATGCTTCTGCCTCCAAATCTTTCTCCCACCTACTCTGCAGGGTCAGCTCCTGCCGGTCAGACCCCAGGGGAGCCCAGGCCCCAGCTCTCACAGCTGTCTGTGACTGATGTGACCACCAGTTCTCTGAGACTCAACTGGGAAGCCCCCTCTGGGGCCTTTGACTCCTTCCTGCTTCGCTATGGGGTCCCATCAGCAGGCACTCTGGAGCCACATCAGCATCCTTTGCTGCAGCGCGAGGTGACAGTGCCAGGGACACGGCGATCAGCTGTGCTTCGGGACCTTCGTCCTGGGACCCTGTACAACCTCACACTGTATGGTCTGCGTGGGCCCCACAATGCAGACAGCATGCAGGGCACTGCCCGTACCCTGAGCCCAGGTGAGGGCCCATAGCTGGGAGCTGGTGCCTCAGCCAGAAGGAGGCTGGTAAGGGGGACAGGGAGTGAGGAATTCGGAGATTTCTACATCTGCGCCTGCAGCCAGTGGCCTGGGAAGAGAGTGGGTGGGAATCTTCCACAGGAGCTCATGGCCCATGCCCTCACTGTCATTACTTGGCTCACCACTCCTCTTAGTTCTGGAAAGCCCCCGTGACCTCCGGTTCAGCGAAATTGGGGAGACCTCAGCCAGGGTCAGTTGGATGGCCCCATCATCCAGAGTTGACAGCTTCAAAGTGTCCTACCAACTGGCGGAAGGAGGTGACACCCTTTGCCCATGTCCTCACTGGCTCCCATTTCTCCACACCCTTCACTCTGCTCAACTTGTAGCCCCACCCAGCTTCCCTAGCAAACCCCCAAGCCCACCATGTTTTCAGGGGAGCCACAGAGCATGCAAGTGGACAGCCAGGCCTGGACCCAAAAACTCAAGGGACTTGTCCCAGGTGCTCACTATGAGGTGATGGTGGTGTCTGTCCGAGGCTTTGAGGAGAGCGAGCCTCTCACAGGCTTCCTCACTACAGGTGAGATCTTCTTATTGTCCGGGCCAGGGCAGGCAGGGGAGGGGAGAACATGAAGCCATGCATGGGTGGGGGAGTTCAGAAGCTGGAGAGAGGAGGGGTGTTGGAGAGTCCAGCCCCAGGCCAGAGGCCCAGCAGAGTTTGGGAAGGAGGGATGAGGAAAACAGCAGGGGTCCACTTTGAGCCCCTCCCATTGTTCTCCCAAGTTCCTGACGGCCCCACTCAGCTGCAAGCACTGAACTTGACGAAGGAAACGGCTGTGCTACAGTGGAAGCCCCCTCAGGCTCCTGTGGACACATATGACATCTGGGTCACAGCCCCAGGCAGTGAGTGGGGCTCAGGCTTGTGGAGGGAACATATTCAGGGAGGAAAAGCAGAGGCAGACCAGCAGTTGCTGATACTGGCCCCCGATGCACAGCCCCCACTCTGCAGGCCTCAGCCCCAGGCAGTGCTGTGGACTACCCCTTGCATGGTCTCATGCTCCACACCAACTACACAGCTACCGTGCATGGCCTTCGGGGCTCCAACCTCACCTCTCCAGCCAGCATCACCTTCATTACAGGTACTTCCTAAGAGGTGTGTGGAATGGGGGAAGGGAGGCAGATGCAAGAAAGGCCCTCTTCTCCCTCTTCTCTTCCTCCTCCCCCTTCCCTTTCCAGGGTTGGAGGGCCCGCAGGACTTGGAGGCCAAGGAGGTGACCCCTCGCACAGCGCTGCTTACTTGGATAGAGCCCCAGGTCCCACCAACTGGCTACCTGCTCACCTATGACACCCCTGGTGGACAGACCCAGGTGCTCCCACCCATTCCCCACTCTCTGATCCCCCACCCTTGGTTCCATTCTAGGAGGTGCTGCCTCTGTCCTCTGCCTTTCCTGGAGGGGTTCCATCTCCCTGTCCCCTCCTGACCTGCCCTTTCTCTGTCCCTCAGGAGATTCTGCTCCCAGGCAACACCACCTCTCACCAGCTCCTGGGCCTCTTTCCCTCCACCAGCTACAGAGCAGGGCTCCGGGCTGTGCAGGGCGAGAGCCTCACCCCACCCGTGTCTACTGCCTTCATCACTGGTACTTGGGTGATGGGACCTGAGGTGGAAGCTGAGTGGGCAGCCGGGGTCTAGGGTTTGGAAAAAACTAGCCCCTCCCTGTCCTCTCCCCAGGTGGACTGCGGATCCCCTTCCCCAGGGACTGTGGGGAGGAGATGCAGAATGGGGCTGGCACCTCAAGGACCACCACCATCTTCCTCAATGGCAATCGAGAGCGGCCACTGAATGTGTTTTGTGACATGGAGACTGATGGGGGCGGCTGGCTGGTGGGTGACAGCCGGAAGCCCAGGGACATGCACAGGTCCAGGGCTGCTGCCCCAGGAGCCACAGACTGATGGTGCCCTACCTGCTTCTCAGGTGTTCCAGCGCCGCATGGATGGACACACGGACTTCTGGAGGGACTGGGAGGACTATGCCCATGGTTTTGGGAACATCTCTGGGGAGTTCTGGCTGGGTCAGTGCCTCACAGGGGTTGGGGGCACCAAGGAAGGGATGGGGGCCCTGTAGGGCAAGGCCCTGGTGAGAGCATGCTCCCTTACCCCCCAGGCAACGAGGCCCTGCACAGCCTGACGAGAGCTGGCGACTACTCCATGCGTGTGGACTTGCGGGCGGGAGACGAGGCAGCATTCGCCCAGTATGACTCTTTCCGTGTAGACTCGGCCTCAGAGTACTACCGCCTCCACCTGGAGGGCTACCGCGGCACAGCAGGTAAGGGCTGGGCCTGGGGGCTGGGTGGGAGTGAAGCAAGAGAGGCCCTCACTCCTTTCCTCACCCACTGGCCAGGGGACTCCATGAGCTACCACAGCGGCAGCGTCTTCTCTGCCCGAGACCGAGACCCCAACAACTTGCTCATCTCCTGCGCCGTCTCCTACAGGGGGGCTTGGTGGTACAGGAACTGCCACTATGCCAACCTCAACGGGCTCTATGGGAGCACAGTGGACCACCAGGTGAAGGGACTGGGGCTGACGCAGTTGCGGGTGGCTGGGGCTTGGCCCGCCTGGGTGTGACATGAGGTGTGACAGGAAAAGTTACTGAACGCTCAGGGTCCTCATCTGTGAAACGGAACAATGAAGCTCTCTCACCACGGTGTTTTGAGGAGATGATTTATTGGATGGAAAGAGCCAGCTTAGAATTTAAACTTCACCCCTCTGCATTTGAGGGTTTTGAAGGCAGCAGGGAGGGAAGAAGGTTGATTTCTTGGAATCAGCTTCCCAAAAGGGCAGGGTAGGAACAGGTGGGATACCTGCTTTGACTTTCTCCACAACTTCCTTTCCAGGGAGTGAGCTGGTACCACTGGAAGGGTTTTGAGTTCTCCGTGCCCTTCACGGAAATGAAGCTGAGACCCAGAGGCTACCAGGCCCCTGCCTGGGCTGGCTGAGCCTCCGCTTGCCTCTCCGGCATAGGTGTGACTGCCAAGCACTGAGGGGCCATGAGGAGAGAAGAGCCCAGGCCCACCTTCGCCACCCAGCCACCAGAGGAAACCTTCACCGCGATCTCACAGCACTATGTTTACAGGGGGGAGGGAGGGTTGTACAGAGCAATAAAAGGAGAAACTGAGGCACGAGGCCAGCACGTATCCTAAGGGTCACTGACACTCGCCCAGGCTGGGGGTGTGCGCTCCCCCTCCCCGCGGCTGCAGCCGCACCTGGAAAGGCTGCACAGTGAGGTTGACGCCGCTGTGGGGCTGCGGCTGCAGGGAGGGCAGGGTGCCTGCGGGCGGCAGCAGCGTGAAGGCCTGCAGTAGGTGCGCCAGCACCACGAACAGCTCCAGGCGCGCCAGCGGCTCTCCCACGCACACACGCGCCCCGCAGCCGAAGGCCAGTGCGCTGGGACTCGCCCCCGGAGCCAGGAAGCGGTCTGCGGGGGAAAGACAGGCCTGGTCAGCGGCCGCCAGGGACTGGCCAGAGCTGCTCCCACCCGCATGCACCAGGCCCAGCACGCACCAGGCCAGAATTCGTATGGCTGCTCCCAGACAGTCTCGTCTAGGTGGGCACCTTGGAGGTTGGGGATGACAACCGTGCCCTCGGGGATGTCGTAACCGAAGATGCTGAGGGTAGGATGAAGTTAGAGACCAGCCTGGACCCTGCCAGCCCTCCCACTCATCCCTACCTTTCTGGAGTCACCTGCTGGGCCGAGTGGTGCGGTGAGGCAGGGCCAGGGGCACGACTGGCCGCAGGCGCAGCACCTCAGCTATGGTGGCATTGAGCAAGGGCAGTCTTGTGCGGTCCTTGTATGGGACTTGGGAGCTCCAGGCCCCTGGACCCAGCTCACGGTCCAGCTCCTCCTGCAGTCGCTGCTGAACCTGGGAAATGGGGTCAGGCCTAGTGTGGGGCCCAGCCCTGCCTCTCCCTGCCGCCAGCCATGCCCTGGAGCACCCACAGGAGCCTTTGTGCCAAACAGGAGATGCTCCCCACCCCATGCTAACACAGCCTGCACCAGGGTGGAGTGGCAGGCAGCCAGGAAGGAGCTTGTCCCCAGAGCACACCTCAGGGTGGTGAAGCAAGAATGCCACAGCCCAGGAGAGGGTGGTCGAAGTGGTCTCTGTGCCACCGATGAAGAGGTCTACCACAGACATATGCACATGCCCTTCAAGGAGCTGTCCAGGGCCCTCCTGCACACTCGGCTTCCCTACCCCCTGAAGCATGTAGTCCATCATGTCCCTCCAGCGTCCAGCCACCATACTCTCCTGGGGAGGGGAGGAGCGGTCTGAGTGCCTGGCTGTGGGCTGAGGGGCCCAGTCCAAGCACAGTGCTCACCTTGTGCTGCCTCAGCTGCTCCTTCACAATGTGGTCCCTGTTCTCCACGGCCTGCTTCAGCCTCCAGAGGCCAGGGTTGGGGAAGAACTGGGCAGGGGGCAAGAGAGTGTAGCTGCTGGACAGGAAGCCTGTCCCCTACCCACTCCCAGAACCCAGGATGTCAGGGCCTCACTCCTCACCCGGAGAAATGGAAAGATGTCCAAGATGTGGATGGACCAATGGTCCCAGGTTTTCAACAAGTCCTGGACACAGTCATGAAAGACATGTACTAAGGTATCCTCCTACAAGAGGAGGGAATTATTTCAATGAAGGACAAGGAGGGGGTCAGGAAGAGGCTGAAGGGTGGGCCCAAGCATATGTAAGCATAGAGAGCCTTGACCTGGTCTCCAAAGATGAGGTAGCAAATGATGCTGCAGGTGAGGAAAGAGAATTCCTCTTGGATGTCTACAGGAGCACCAGCCTGGGCTCTCATGCGCTGTGGAGAAAGCATGAACTGAATAGGCTAGGGCTGCTGGGAGAGGAGAGGCTGCCCTGGGGTGGGGTTCAGTCTCACCTCACAGAACTCTTGGGTCAGCTGCTCCACCAGGGGCTCCATGGAGCTGCGGACACCCAGCAGCAGGGCAGAGCGGGTGAGTCTCTTGTGGGCCTTCCAGAGCAAGGAGT
This sequence comes from Noctilio leporinus, assembly GCA_004026585.1. Lineage (NCBI taxonomy): Eukaryota > Metazoa > Chordata > Mammalia > Chiroptera > Noctilionidae > Noctilio > Noctilio leporinus. Next base: position 137,719 of record PVIW01003975.1, on the reverse strand, counting down.
AGTCCCCAAGTGAGAGATCCTGGTTGTGCCGAGACACCAGCTTGTCTGCAAGTAGGAATGGGAGTTGAACTGACCAAGGGAGCCACGCCTGACCTTCCCTGCCTGCCCCAGCCCTGGCTTCTCCCACCCCTTACAGGATGGTATCTGGGGTCTGCCAGCAAAGTCCACCCACTTCTTGACCATGGCCTCCTCAATGGTCCTCTTTGAGTTCAGCACCACCACATCTGGGGGAGCACCAAAGCATGTATCAGCAGAGAGCACACGTACATCCCACTGTGGCGGGGTCAGGTAGGGAGCAGGCACTCACCTTGCAGCCCGAGGCGGAGCCTGTAAATGGGCCCAACTTTCTGAGCCAGGCCAAGCAGGTAGATGGGGAGGTTGGGCTGCAGCAGGTGCAGGAAGCCAGGGACAAGAGGTGGAAGGTGGAGGCTCCTGAGCTTCCACTGGCCCCAGAGCAGGCGGGCGCCGGCCAACACAGTCAGCAGCAGCAGCACAAGGAGCAGCATGGCCAGAGACCCATGTAAAGGCCCCCTGCCTGGCCACTTATAGCTCTGAAGACCCTACCATCCATCTTGCTGCTCTGGCTCTTCTGGGGCCCCCTTGACTCCTCTCAGGCCCCTGCCCACTGTCCCGCCCACAGAATAGTACATCCTTGGAATGGCAACCAGGCCTGTTGGCCTTGGTTAGTCCATATTTCAAAGAACAGGACTTTTTTCTTTCATCCATCAAGAAGAAAGGAAGGAAAGGGCAACCCTGACCTTTCTCCCACAGCTAGCATCAGTTTTATGGCCCCATACCAGCCATGCGGGAAAATGCGTCCACACTCTGTCCTGAGCTCTTTTCCGCTTCCACCCACCCCGGGACTAGCTCACAGCCGAGGAGTTTGTCTCCAAGGAAAAATGACAATTCAGGACTCATATGCCCTTCATACTATCTGAAGAACAAAATGAGATGAAAGTGATCTGTGTGTTCTTTTAACTCACAGATGGGTAAACATGCGGTCTGGTTTGCCCACTTTTTTTTATACCTATAGTCTTGTGTGATTATTGGCTTCCATTTCACTCTCAAAAGTTGAAAATGAAGAATTATATAGTTCTCAAATTGCAGTTCTTACCATGTACCTGATACTTTTTGGTTGCAAGGAAAAGACACCAACTTGAGGGACTTGAGCCAGAATAGGAACAGTCATGTGAATATAGGGGTAGCTCAGAGCCTGAGAGCAAGAGGCCAGGGATAGGGAGCCTGGAGGGCCCTAGGACAGGCATTTCCTTTCTCTTGTTCCTCCTCTGTGCCTGCAGCCTATCAGCTTGTGTTCAGGTACAGGCAGAACAGGACTGCTTTTGGGGTCAGAGTCCACAGGTTGCTGGTCCAGCCCAAGAGCAAGTAAGGCTTCCCAGCACCACTCAACGTGCCTCTCATGATTTCAAAATCCCCAGGAAGGAGCTCAGTAGTCTTAATAGCTGGGGTCAGAGATCCAGCCCTATCCTGAGAGCTGTAGCCATGAAGGGTAGGGTCCCACTAAACCAAGTAGGACTATCAAGGGACCCAATTTATGGGTGAGGTGAAAGTTGAGGGGCTTATGGGAGAGGCCATGTCAAAGAGGAGCATGGCTCAGTAAGAGGGTAAGGCCTCCTGGGGGTTGAGGGCTTAGAGGTGACTCGAGCCCCATGCCATCCCCCAATTCCTCATCCCTGGCCCTGTGAATTGCTTCCAGCCCCCAGGGGTGGAGGGTCCTCCCCTCAGAGCTTTGCCAGAGCACAGGCTGTGCTCTGGAGAGCCTGAGCTGAGAGATCCCAGCTGTCCTACCCGGTAGCTTGGAGAGTTAGGTGTGGGGTCCTAGTGGAAGAGCTCAGGTTCTGCCTGGATCCATGACCAGGACTAGGAGAGGACACAGGCCAGGGTTTCTGCGGTCGGGCAACAGCTGTTACCTTGCCCAGACCAGGGCTTGCCACAGCTGCTGCTGATTCCCTGGCTCTCATAAATCTATCACCAGCATGGTAACCAGCTTTAGGGAGAGAGATCTGATGGGCAAGCACAAGGCTATGTAAACCACAGCCCTAGGAAGCCTTTGAAGCACTGGGAAAGCTGGACCTTCTCCACATTGCATGAAATAGGTGGGGACTCCATTCTAAAGGAGGGTGACCAGGGAAGCTGGCATGTTTGTGGACATCTCTTCCACACCACACCACACGCCCCACCAAATCCAAATTCCAACCTCATGAGTCAATGCAAGGCCCCCAAACGGCCTTAGGCCTTTTGTAGTCTCTCTTGCTTCAAACACTCCCATGTACCTCACTCTCTACCTGAGTAGTCCTCAGCCTTCAGAACCCAACTCAGATGCCACCTCTTCCAGGAAGACTTCCCTGCCCCCTTTGCCCATTTCCCCAGGCTGAGTCAGATGCCCCAACTATGTGCCCCACAGGAGGACCACACAGCTCCCCAACATCATTCCTCTCAGGGTATGTGGACCTGGCATATACAGCATGGAGTACGAGTTCCACAAATTTGTTGGATGATTGAATGGCAAGCTTATGGATTGTCTCAGCAAATTTCTCTAGATGGATTTCTATGTCAGCCCTTAAGACCCAAGGCACCCACCAAATGGTGAGGAGCTAGCCAGACAGGTGAGGATGGTTGACCCCAGTAGAACATTCTCTTCAGAAAATTAACAAACACTTGAAAGTCAGCTTTTTGGCTTGTTTAAAACCAGTACCTGGAAGAAGAGAGCATCCAATCTCTGAATTATGTAACTCTGGGAACATTTCCTAATGCCACTGATAACAAGGTCAAATGTTAACAGGCTGTCAACAGACCAGGTCTTGGCTAAAAGCAACAGCCCCCAGAACTGCCAACTGTGCCAGGACCAGTGGGAAACTTGGGCTGGACAGCAGCTCCTGAGGTAGAAAACCCAGGTGTGAGCTAAGCACAGGCCCGGCCTGAGGCGAAGTGCCTGGTCACACCTGGCTACCTGGGGCAGTGGAGTGCCCTTCTGGCACAGTGGAAGGCAGGCCTTGGTGTGCACCCCAGGTCCTCAGGGTGTAGGCTGCTGGGTCCCAAGTCTGCTTGGGTGGTCCTATGATGGACTGAGCTCCCAGGGAGTCATCTGGGAGAGGTCAGGCACTCAGGGTCATCCAGGCCCCAAAAGCCTAAGATTATGCAAATCCTGGCTTGGCTCCCCAACCGAGAAGGCAAGATGGGGACTGCTCTCAGTCCTGGAGACACACACAGACATGCTGCTGATAAAGACCTTTATTGAGCTTGGCCTTGCCATGGGGCCAATCCAGGAGTCACTTTTCCCATGCCTAGGCTCCTCCTGGGGGATAGGGGAGCAGCCCTTACACCTGGCACCCCTGCGTGCCATACTCCTGCAGGAAGTCTTGAAGCTGGGCACAGGCTGCCCGCTGGCGGGTGCTCTGGCACAAGCGTTCTGAGGGCATCTCCTCAATCCAGCTGTTTGAGTCCAGCAGGTATTGGGGTCTGCAGGGGCAAAAGGCAGTCAGCAGGGGTCAGGAGATGGACAGACGGGAGAGGACATTGTGAGGCACCTGGCTTCAGAGGGGGCAGGGCCTAAGCACTGGGGATCCATTCCCTCATGAGGTGGGAGAACCAGGGGCCCAGAGAACTCACTGTCCCTTGAGGTCATAGGTGGCCCCATCCAGACCCATGATCAAATATTTTTTCCCAGGTTCTAAGTGAAGGCGGCAAGAGGCTCGAACCAGGAAGTTACGAGTCTGCCCAGCAGTGGCCAGGGCGTCCTTGGCTGCAGGGAGAGAGGCACAGAGCTGTCAGACGGGAAGGGGAGGAGCAGGGCCAGCAAGGGGCCAGGGGCTTTGCAGACACTCTCCCAGCAGGGTGCTTCTTTCCCATTTAGGACTGTTCTAGAGCTTTTACAAGGCCAAGAGAATCTAGGCTCAGACTTCTGAATTTTTACTACTCCAGGTAGCCAGGCCCCAAACCCAAACCTCGGCTTCCCTTTATCCCCCCAGCCCTGCTCGCACGCCTGCCCTGTCCCTTCATACAGAAGTGCAGGACTTGAATGATACTGGTCTCAAAGAGGCGGAAAGCAGCTCTGGAATCTTCTCGGAGAACCTTAACCTGGAAGCCTGTGAGGGAGTTTAGGGAGGGAAAGGAAGGTGAGTTACCCCAGGGCTGAGGGCAAGTGGGTATCAGAGCAAGTTTGTAAAGAGGCTGCCTGCAGGCCTGTAACAGAAGCAGGCACAACCAGAAACCCTGAGGGCTGGAGGGAAGACTGACCATAGTCCACTCGAGGGTAGTAGCAGGCAAACTTCATCCTATAGCTATCTTCTTCCACCAGCCCCCGCTCCAGGGCACGGCGCTGTCGAGGGCACTTCCCTGAAGACAGGATCCAGGTGGCACAAGGTCAGCCTCAGTAGGCCCCCTTCCCAGCCCACCCTCAGGCCCTGGGTCTCACCCTCAGCACACTGGCAGACGTCTGCAGAGCACAATGTGGACAGGAGTTTGCTCTTAGTTGGTGCTCCATAAAACACAGAGCACTTGTGCTCTGGAGAAAAGCAGAGAGGGGAGTTAGGACACAAGCCACCGTCTCTGCCTCCCAGTCCTCTGGAGCCACAGGACCTCCCTGCCACCTTTACTGCCCCAGTTCCCAATGTCCCAAACCTTGGAGTGCCCGGGACTCCAGTGCTCACCCGGGTTGTAGTAGTCGTACAGGGCTGCACTGGCCGGCTGCACCAGCCCCACAGCCACCTCCTGCACAGCTCCAAAGCCTACGCATTCGCGAGAGGTGGGGACCTGGCATAGGGAGCGAGGAGAGGGTCAGGGCCCCACTCCCTGGGCCCCACAGGTCACCATGTTACATTTCCTTGGCCTGTTTCTGGCTCCCACTGGTCTTATCTTCCAGTGTCCTTCACATTTTGTTACCTTTGGCTGCCAGAACTCTAAAAACTGCTTCCAAGGTCTCTGCTGACCTCACTGCCCAGATGGTGACTTCATCCCGGTCTCTTGCTCCCAAGAGCCTTGTCCACCATATCCTATCATGAACACATTCCCCTGCAACTCCCCCTAAACTCATGGCTAGCTTTTGGACCACCCCTGCTTCTTGCCTGGTTGCTTCTGTCATTCCCTCCTGGCCCTGGTTCTTCCTTCGCACTTCCCTATGAATGCCTCTACCACTCCCGGCTTTCACCAAACTCTTCCAGGCTGATTCCCAGACAAAACCTTCAGTTTTATTCTTGCATTAGAATTTTTACAGGATGTATAAATTCTCCATATTCACTCTGCCTACCCCCCAAACCCACTCACCCCCTGGCAGCCTCGCTTCATCACTGATACAACTAGGGCCTTTCTGATTTGCCAAAACCTAAGGGCAGATGCTGTCACTATGCCCTTTCTCTGGGCCCCTGCCACTCGCATGCAGGCCCAGCGCCCTCTTCCTGCGCCCACCCTGCAGCACGGCCGGCACCTGCCACCTCCTCTCCTCAGCTTCTCCTCTCCTGGGCTTCTGTATGGTTGGCTCCTTCTTTCCCACTGTGTTTAACCAGATTCCTCTGCCTGTTTTCTCAACTAAGCAGAGTCTGACCCCTTTGTATGTACTGGACAGGGAGGATCTTCCCTGACCCACAAATACCTGGAGGGCCATCAGAGGGTTGATAACTCTTTGATTTAGCCAAATAGGCCACAAAGACAAAACCAATTCATCTGTGACCACCATCACTTCATAACAGAAAATATACTTTAATGTTAAAAAATAAGTAAAAAGAAAAACCAAAGAAACCCTGAAGTTGAATAAATTCAGCATTATGGTAGGCTCGCTCTCAGGCCATCCACTGCTGACTGGCACCAGCCCCAAACTGCTCCAGGGGCTCAGCTGCTGTCCATCCCAAGCATGGCCCTGTAATTTGGCTCTGGCTCCCTCCTGTCATGCCTCCCTGCTCACACCTTGGGAGTACAGTATCTCCTGGAAACCCACACAGAGTATAGGCACAGTAAGCAGTGCCATCCATGCCCCACCCCCTGCTCACCGAGTCGAAGTACAGCAGGACATGGGGCCCCTCGGTCTCAAAGTGACTCACATAACGATCAGAGAGGGAAGTCAGCTATAAAAAAAGAGGAGGATCTCAGGGAGGTGGCCTTGGGCCCTGCGTATGTCAGGGCTCTGCAGCTAGAGGGGCTGCAGGATGGAACAGGGCTCCAGAGGGCATGAGCCACACCTTTTCCAGGTCAGCCCGAAGGGCATGGAATCCACTCAGGAGTGTGATGTCTGCAATGGCCATGCCCGACAGCCCTGCCTTGCTGTTCCGCCTGTGGAGAGATGTGCCCCATGGTCTGGGTCTTCCCTGCACCAGCTGATAGATACCCACCCAGGTCTGGTCCAGCCTCCCCTCTCAGGCTCACCAGATGCACACAGTGTACTGCACTCTGGATTCCTGCTCATCAGCCACCTTGGGCACCTCCCTTCTGCGGCGGCTTCTCCGCCCCTCAAAAAGCTGCAGGGGTGTCACGGGCTGAGAAAGGGCCCTTGGGTCATCTCTGACGAGACCTAGACTCTCTGAGTCCTTATAGTCCTCGTAGTCCTCATAGTCCTCATCATTTGCTGCCACTACATGGGGGAGGCATTGAGACTGAGCCCCTGGTACCAGCCCCCAGAGGGCCCCGTGGCCTTGACCCCAACACTCACTTGTGTACTCGACATGGCCCATGACTGTCACCTCAATCTGAAAATCCTGGCAGGTTGTATTCTTCATGTCCAGGACATTGTAGGTACGAAGGACCTGGGTCAGCAAGGGGCATGGAGAGAATAGGAGACAACTGGGGCCACACCTAAGGGCAGCTTCCTAGGCTAAGGGCTTTGGGACCTTTGGCCCTTCCTACCCTCCTTCCTGACCAGTCCGTAATTATAAACATCCTGGTGCTGGGTTAGGCAGTGAGACAGAGGGGGCAGCTGGGGTCTGTCCTCAGAACCAGCACTCCATGCCATGCAGAGGAGGCTGCTATGGAAAGTCTGGGAAAGGCTTTTGGCTCAGGCTTGAAGGAAGAGAATGAGTTTGCCACGTGGGACAAGAAGCAGGGGGGAGGATAATCAAGGCAAGGAGATCTGTGTGAGGGGGTACACCATCTACCCAGGAAAGTGGGTGAGGACCCAATAGTGTGTGGCATGGGAGAATCTGAAGGCTCATCTGACCAGTATCCTTAGGAGGTCAATTTCACTGTACTGTGGATAGGGTCTCAGAGAGGTGAGACTTGGGGGTGGGAGAAGTTCCAAGACTATCTTGGCCCTGAGTCCAGGGAACAAGTGACAAGGTCCCCAGGCATTAGGGGAGAAGAAGAGCAGTTATTGCGGCAGTAAGAGGGGCTCAGAAGGGAAGGACACTAAGACACCTCCAGAAGGGCAGTTAGGCTGCTGGGAGAAGGGGTTGCTGTCAGGTAAATAAGGGAGCACAGGAGGAAGAGGGGGCTTATATCTCAGAAGAGGCCCGGGCTGAGCACTGGCTGTGTGAGCTCAGCTCTGAGGAGTAAAGGAACCAACAAGGGCTCAGAGAGTGCAGAGACCAGAGTGAGGGGCGCACCCAGGATCAAGCGCCAGTCTTCCTCCCTCGGATCCTGAGCTCTTCCCACAGGTCTCCCACTCAAGACCCCAGCTTCCTCCTGCTGGCCCGGTGTCCAATACTGTGGGCTCTTACCTTCAAGGTTCCTTTGCTGTTTCCTCCCACCTTCACATTAATCTTGCTGCCCAAGGAAAACTTTCAGGAACAGAGAAGGAAGAGAGATGTCAGAAGGACAAAGAAAGGCCCCCTGTTTGTTGTTCCAATTTACGTCCTCCCTAAAAATAAGCCCTCCCCTCCCCTCCCCACCTCATGTTTCCACAAAGTTTAATCCATGTGCATTAATTATTTCACTTCAGCTTCCTAAAACTCTGTTGGGCAGACTCTGCATATATTACTTTCAGATGAGGAAAATGAAGCTCAGAGGTTAAGTATCTTTCCAGATCACACACAGCCAATCACTTTCCAAAAGGGTATCAGGCCCAGCTGCTAGGGGTGCTTCAGGGGTGGGGGACTGGGAAGTTCTGGCCCTCAGAGTAGGCCCAGATGTCATGGCAACCCAGGTGAAGGTGTGGTTCACCTGCAGCTCCTCCTCCAGCCCCTGAATTTGGTGGTTGTTCAGCTGCAGCACATGGGACTTGAACCCATTACGGCCCATGGAGCTGAGGGTCACATTGAGCTCCCTCTCCTCATTTGTGTGGGAAGCGATCCAGTATGCAGACAGTGCATCCAGAGCAATCACCGTGTCCTGGGGAGGTTGGACCAGGACTCAGGCGCGTTTGGTCTCAGGACCACGCCCCCCCTCACCCCCCCAGCCTCGGGGCAGCTCCTACCTGGGTGCTGCGGAATCCCCCTTGGAAGCTGCCCTGGTGGGTAAGCCAGGCTGCAACCTGGTCGGCCATCTCTGCCTTGCCCTCCCGGAGCAGCAGGTGCAGCAAGCCATAAGCTGTGGTTTCAATCCACAGGGCTGGGGCCTGGGGCACAGGGTCTGTCGGACTATGAGGAGCCAGGGTGGGCGACACAACATTGCTCTGAGAACTGATGACGGAGCCCCAGTACATGTTATCTGGAAGGAAAGGGAGACCCACCGGTGAATGGGTAGGATCCTGGTCATGTGGCCCCCTTGACGATCCTGTCAGGCTCTTCTGGCTCTGCCGTAGTCTTCCCTGCAGATGCTTTTATTCTTTCTTGGGGTCTTGGTTCAGTTTTTCCCTTTGCACACACTAAGGTCCCAAGGTCCCTTGAGTCCCAGGATCAGTGCCAGAACCCTCTCAACTCTCACCACCTATCTCTTGGGCCATGGCCATGAGGTTGTTGTGCGCCACATCCTGCAAGTCCACAGAGGCCTTGGTCAGTGTTAGCGCGTAGGCTGTGATGGCAGCTGCATGAGCACCCAGGAGCCCAGCACTTGCTTTCGCCCCCAAAAATGAGTTTGCTTTTGAGATAGATGTTTCCTAGAAGAAAGTGTTGAGAAAGGGCTGTGAGCGGGGCACCTGGGCTCCTGAGGAGAAAGAGGGAGAGCTGGGGGCCAGTGAGGGGCAGACACGTGGGTGCCCTTACCACTCTCTGCTTCAGCTGCTCTGCATTATTGTCCTGGAGGATGGCCAGCCCATGATGAAGGGCAATGACCACAAAGGCTGTCAGGGCTACGGTCTCATCATTTCCTACCAAGCCCCCCTGGTTGGTGTGGGAAGAAGAGATGTCAGCCACTTCCCCCTTCTTGCTGACATCTCTTCTCCCCATACCACCTGTGTTCCTCGACCCAGCCTCTGGGCCCGCACCTGCATGTCCCTGTGGATAACTGGACAGGGGTCATGGAATGAGCCATCAGCCTGCTGCTGTGACAGCAGCCACGTGGCTGTTTCCTGCAGCTTTTCAGGTGAGTCACCCACATCTTTCTGGGCCAAACTCAGTACCTTCAACACAAAGGCCGTGAGCCTAGAGGAAGGAAGTGGCAGCTGGGGGTAGACTGGTCCCTCTGGGGAACACAGCCCACTCCCCAAGATACCTGGTTAGTCACACTCCCATTGTACCTGGCTCTGCCCTTGGCAGCCCTGCTACCTCTCAGAGACCCAGCACCACTCATCCCAACCTCACCAGGTGCTGCTGTCCCGCTGTAACCATGCCCCATAGGAACCATCTGTTTTCCGAAACTGCTGGATCCGCATGTAACCTTAGAGAAGAAAGGTAACTGCTTTATGTGCCCAAGGCCATGCTCTCCATTCCCATCAGGTAACTCATCTCTTTCCCACACTAGCTGCCTGGGCCGCCCATCTTCCATTAACTGCCCGACCCCCACTCTTGCTTGCCCTGCACCCAGAACCTTTCTGGATAAGATCCATAGCATGGTCCTTAGTTTCTGGGGGCAGTTTGCTCCACTGCTCTGTCTGGTCCAGGTAGCGGGAAGCAGCCAGTGTTGGAGCCAACAAGACCATGGTTTGTTCCCCGCAGCCCTGTGGAAGCCTCAGGAGGGAGGTCAGGCCTCCCGGTGACAAGGCCCCTTCAGAGCCCAAAGTAGCCAACGGATCTGAGCCTATAAGGGAAGGAGATGGTTAAGGACAGAGAGCAGGTCTGGAGACCCTGGGTTGGAGGGTCATGGGCTCATGGAGTCATGGGCTCATAGGTTCCATAAGAATCTGACGGTGGCCAGGAGACACTCCCACCTGTGACCCTGACATAGCTGCTGAAATCTCCATCCGGAATAACATTAGGATCGGAGCTGCCAGGAATTTCTAAGGTCCGGCCTCGGCGGTCTGGGAAGATGGGGTAAGTTGTCAGTCTAACCTGATGTCCACATCTCCTTCCACCTACACTCTACTTAGGACATTGATGGTGGGGTGTCAGGGGTCACTCACCCAGGGGGTCGAGTTCATAGACCAGCTCTTCTGTGTGGAGGGCTCCTTCCTTCTGTCTCGAGGGAAACAGAGCTCTGAGAGATCACTGAACACCCATGACTGCAACTGCCCCTCCCAGGGCAGACTCCCCAGGACTTGGATTTAAGCTTCAGAGATAGAGTTGAATCAGAACTGTAGAAAATGTAAACTGACCAAGGTGTTGGGTTTGGGTATTGGGCCTCTGGCCAGGCCAGTGGGGAGGGTGCCAGGGATTAGGGGGTCAATCTGGAAGTCAGGGTATCTGGCTTCAGGGAGACTCCATTTACCTCAATTTGTAGAACCTTAGACACTGCATCCCCTACAGGGAACTCCAAGGACCCTCGAGCCACCACTTTCAGGGACACAGCAGCAGCCGCTGTGGGCACCACAGAGAAGCCAACAGGCCGGGCAGAGTGTGCAGGCACCAGCACCTGCTGGGCCAGCCCACCTCCCCCAGCCAGGCACAGCCCATCCACCGGGGACACATGGACGCTCACCTATGGACAGGAAGATGGGCATGCCAGAGCCCCAGTCCCATTAGGCTCTTCACCCCTTGCCCACCGTGGCTCCCATCTGCCCCCTGTGCACACAGGATCCCTTAGGGCCTCACGGTCAGATTTTTATCCAGGTAGTTGTAGAGGACAGGACGCAGCTCGAGCTGCTCAAAGCGGCGAACAGACATGGGTAGGCGGAGGTGCAGGTGGAATTCTCGGAACACCCGGAGCTGGACTGGTGTGGCTACACACAGGCCTGTGGAGGGAGAAGGCGGGGGCGGGTCAGAAATCAGAGACCTGGGAGCATCACAGCCACAGGGTCCCACTAACAAGGGGTGGAGGTGACCCATCTCTTCCCTGCTCCCTAGCCTCCTGGCCCGGGTGCAGGCAGTGTAGACTTTGCCTGCTGTCTGCACCCCCTTCCTTATGGCAGGAGGAAAGGGAGCTGGGTGGAAGAAGGATGGAAGCAGGATGGATGGAGGCCCATCACAGCAGCCTCACCTGATGTTTTGGACAGGCTGACACCATGGATCTCCCATGTGGTCAGAGAGTCAGGGAGTAGCTGTGACAATCTGTGGTGGGAAAGGTGAAAACCCTTGTCACAGCTTGGGCTGGCCCCAGACACTGCCCAGGAACAAGGCCAGGCCCACCACATGCCCTCACTGGTGGAATTGGTCCATGGATACCACTCTCCAGAGCCAGTTCTCTGGAAAAAAGCTTCGAACAGGAATGTCATCTTCATCCATCAGGTCCTCCTCCTGCAGGATCTCTAGAGCTGCGAGGGTCACAGTGGAGGGGGATGAGGAGAAGCTCTTGTGCCCTCCCAGCTTCCCGGGCCTGTCCCCCAGCCCTGCCCACTGGCTCACCTCGGGCGAGGCCCACCTGGCCCATGGCCCGGGTCTTCCTGCGCAGGTCCTCGGCAAACTGGCAGCAGGAGAGAAAGGGCTCCCGGCAGGCCTGCTGTGGCACACGGGCCGCTCGCTGCTCACAGGAGCGGGTCATGGGCAGTCGCGTCAGCCCATCCTGGCAGCAGCGCCTGGCTACTGGGGAAGTGTACTGGCCCACTGCAGGGCCCACTGATGAGCATGGGAGGTACACCACCTTCCCACCTGGCCTCCATATACACAGGACTCACCCTGAGAAACTGGGAACTGAGGAGAGGCCAATGGAGAAAGCCTCCTGCTCACTGTCAACCCCAGAACTTGGATCTTTGGCCCTGAATACCATAAACTGGCTCCCCTGGCAGTAGGGGAACCAAGAGGCAGATTCCTCCTCCTGCCCCTTGGACCCAAGTGGAAAGCTTCATGGGCATCCACAACTCACACTTCTCATGAATTGCCTTCTGAAAGTTCACATTTCTCTTTCCACGGGTTTTCTTCTCCTTGGGACAGCTTAGACCTGGTAGAGAGCAGGACTGCAGCCAAGCTCTGGGGTGTGTGGCCTCCTACCTCCCCTCCCTGCTCCCTTTCCCAGGCCGAGGGCTTCCCACCCCCTCCTCCTATCCTGCCCTTCAGACCCCTTACTCCTCCCTTATTTTCTCACCACCCAGCCCACTTCCTCCTCTGGTCTCACTGTTTCTGGTTGAAGTCAATTGGTTTCCATCAGAGAAGGCCAGGCCAGCTGCCTCAAATACCTGAAGGGCACTGTCCCCACCCCCAGGACCACAGCCGAGGTCATAGCTGTTCATAACTTCGAAGACCTAGCAAGAACAGGTAGGGAGGTTGCAGAGACAAGAGTGGCTTGAGGGGCAGGACTGCCTATGGGTGAGAGGGCAGGGGATGGATAAATGTGAGAGACACAGACAGTGGAGAAAGAGGCCCCAAGGTCCACAGCTTGAAGGAAGACGAGCTGGGGGCACCCCGATGAGGTCTAGGGCTGGGCTGCAGGCTCAGGACTCTGGAGGAGAATGAGTCACAGAGGACGCAGGAGGGGTGGGAAGAGAATCTTAACAAACCTTGCCCATGTCAAGGGGCTTGTGGGTTCTGCCACCCACAGCATACAGAGCCATGTCCACTGCTCCCAGTGCCACCAGGGTTGGAGAATCAGCGTGCAGACGGAGCTTTATTGTCTCCCCAGGACGATAGTCCTTCTGACTGTCCACATTCAGCTCCAGCTGGCAGAGGCAGGAGTTGGGGCAGTCAGAGTCGGGAGAGCTTCTTCTCTTCTCTCTCTCAACCACCCCATCTCTCCCGATGCATCCGTTACCTTGCCCTCACAGGCTCCAGCCTGGATGTCCACTCGCAGAGAGTTGGCTACTGGGAGGTCCCCATGATAGTAGAAGGCCACAAAGTAGAAAGAGGGTGCCAGGTGGTGGTCCACAAGCACAGACACTGAGGTTAGGGCCGTCCTGGGCTCTCGACCCACAGACATGATCTGACCTCGTGACACGATCTAGGCAAGAGTGGTTCCCTCTTCAGTGCACATCCCCAGCTCTGAAACCACTCCCCACCCGAGGGTGCTTTCCTGCCTGAGCCTTTCCCTGCACACTGCCCTCTTTTACAGCCCAGTACATGCACACCATGTAGTAGTAATGAGAGAAGCTGGGCCCATTGACACCCATGGCTCGTAGGTTCAGGTTGAGAGTATTTCCAATTCGAGGGGGTTGATGATCCAGACGTTCAATGGACAGGAACCCAGAGCTTCCTGAGGGTGGGGCTCTCACAGTGAGCTTCGCTATAGCTGGATACGGAGAGCCTGCAGACACCTGGAGGGGAGTGGGGATTGGGGCAGCAGGGCCATGGGTGCTCAAGGAACCCAGCCTGCCCTGCTTTCCCTCCCTATGCTCTCCCATGGATCAGAATCCTACCAAGAGCTGCACTTCTGAGATGGTCTGAGGGATAATAACGGTAATGACGACTTGACCGCTCCCATCTGTGTGTTGCTGAAAGTTATGTATTTCAGAAGCAGAACCAGTAAAGACTGTGGCAGAAACTTTGACAGGAATGTCAGAGGCTAGGGAGCCTGACATGTCTCGGACCACGGCCTAGGTGGGTGGACAGGGGGCAGGTCAAAGAGAGTGGTCAGAAAGGTCTTGAGCCCTCCTGACAAGCACCCTCCCCCCACATCCCATGCCCCTGCAGAAGAAACCTGGAGCAAAAAGGGGGCCCCAGGCACAAGGTGTTGCTTGGTACGGCTAAGATCCAGGGAGAAGGGAGATGACACAAAACGCCAAGATGTGAGCTCTGCCTCCTCCATCTCTCCCCCTGCAAAACATAAGGCAGAGAGGGGTGGAGGAGGGAGACCTAGGAAAGGGGCAGCACAGTAGAGGGAAGCAGCTCAAGGGTTTTCCACCCACAAGACAGCAAGCTCCTCAGGGCACAGGCCATCCCCTATTCATCTCTCAGTTTGCTGAGCAACACGCAACCCAGAATGCAGATGGTGCATAATATATGTCTGCTGGATGAATGGATGGAGGGACAGATGGATGGACAGATGGAAGGGAAAAAAAAAAAACTGAGACAGGGAGGAGGTGCTGCTTTCGCAGAAACCACCCAGAAGCACAGAGCTGGAGAGAGACAATCTACTGGGTCTTTCCTGGTTCTGGGTCCCAGATGATGGTAAAAAAGGCGAGGGGCGGTGTCAGTGCTGGAGAACAGTCAGGCCAGAGGCCAGAGGCTAGGGCCCGGGGTTATAATCATAACCCCATAATCTCCTTTTACCTGGAGACTCAATGATGGCTGCTGCCACATAGAGGCGAAGTCCTGGGAGGCCAGTCAGATGAATGTTAAGCTTCTCCAGGGCACCCTGAACCTCAGCCTTTGAGAGGGAGATGTGACACTGGCCCTCTGCCAGCTGGGGCAAAAAAGAAAACAGAACCTGGGTTGACACTGAGTCTCCCACCTCACCTTCTCTCCTCCCTGATGCTCCTCACCTCACCATCACACCCCTCACCCTCCTTCCTACCTTGATCTGATTCTCCAGTCCCCGAAGGAAAGTCTTGTCACCATTTTCATCCATGAGCCCAAAGCGCACATATGCTACCCCCTGCACTGGCTTCCCATAGATGTACCTGTGGCCACAGAGAGACTGGGAAGAGGCTGGGCAGAGCACTGGAGCAAATGATGGGATAGTCTGGGAGGGAGAGGGCTGAGGGAGGGAGGGAAGTGGCACGCTCATACTGAATGGGGAACCCTGGGAGCAGGGCACGGAGTTACCTGGCCTGGATGTCTAACTGGATTTCATCAAGAATGCCAGGTGCTGTGAGGATGTAGGGCTTGCCAGGGATGATCTTCACCTCAAAGTTGGGAAGGACTAACCCAGGGCAAAGAGGTAGGTGAGTCAGACTAGTGGAAGGGCCCATTAAACACACTTCCCTTCAAGGTGGTGACACCCCTATCTCCCTATCCCTGCCCTGCTCCCACCACCTCTCCTTCAGCACTCACTCCCCACAGCAAGGAGCTGCTTGGCCCTCACATCTCCAGCTCTCACCATACTTCTTCACCTCAAACTGGGTGCTGCTGTTGGATTCCAGGCCATCTGAGAATCGGGCTGAGATCTTCCAAGTCCCTGGCCTGAGGATGGACAAGGGAGGGACTCAGCCCACTTTTGCAAGAGGGCCCGGGAGAGCCAGCAGCCTGGCTCCCTGGCAAAGTACTGTGGGGTAAACTGGAGGCTTGGGAAGCTGGGGTCTGACTCAGTGTGTTGGAGTGGAGAGTAGGGGATACAGGAATCGGGTGGGGCAGTGGAGGCAAGAGCTCACTCTGAGATGTCCGGGATCACAAAATCATCCTGGTAGATGGACAAGGGAGCAACCACCTGCTTCTTCCGCACACGGAGGCCATGAGCATTCTGCAACAGGAGAAAAAGTGGTTATGAGTGGAAGTTCAGATCAGCGGCCCAGCTGATCAGGAAAGTCAGAGGTCAGCAACTCACCTCCACGGTGACTGTGAGTGGGTCTGTGGATGGCCGCATCTTTTGATCCAGAACAAAGACCCGGTATCGAACTGGGAGTGGAGGGTGAGAGGTGAACAGCGGTCCACAGGGGTAGAGGTAGGGGAGAACAAACAATTGCTAGGCAGCCTTCCTGTGCAGCACACTTCCAGGTTATCTCATGGAAGGAGATATGAGGGATTCAAGATAGAGGTCCTGGGGCTAAGACTCACCCCGTTGGCCAGGGTTATAAACGGGCTGGTCGGTCTGCAGAAAAAGGTGACCCCGGCGAGAGGAGAAGAGAAGGTTGATGCCCTGAATGTCCACCTCTTTGGCAACAGACCTCTTCAGCCATGGTGACTGGGCCACAAGCTGGACGTGGGGCCTTCCTCGGAGGTTTTCGAGGCCGCAGCTCTCCGCACCCATCTGTCACGGAATGAGGAGGGAAAGGACGTGGGTCAGAGACAGAGCAGAAGGAGAAAGCCAGAGAGGATGAGACCAATGGGGAAGGAGACCTTTGGGCGAAAGGAGTGATGGGGAGGGTGGCAGCAAGAAGGGAGACATTTACAGATGACACAGGGGACAGAGTGTGAGGCGCTAAGGACAGCAGGAGGAAATGGCATCCAACTACCTGGACGCTGAGGAGAATAAAATCTTTTTCCGAGGTGAGGATAAAGTCCACCTTCGGGGAGCAGGAGACATGATACTTGGATGGGTTTCTCAGAAACACTGATCCTTTTACTTCCTGTCCCGGTGGAGCATCCTGGAGCTGGAGCCCCACTGAGAGGGGGACCCCCAGGTGAACCACGGAAGGGGAAAAAAGGAGTAATCTGGGGAGAACAGGCAGAGTCAGCAGTCAGCCTCCCCTCCCTTCCACCCCTCCCCCCCACTCAGCAAACACAGCACCCCACTTCAAGGACCTGGGCTTCTGCAGAGATGAGGCGAAGAAGCTGGATGCCCAGATCAGCCCCCAGAGGAGCCTCATGACTGGAAGACCCAAGAGGGATCAGACCCCTCTGTTTGTCTGCTCCTTTCTGGTCAACCTCGGGATTAAAGCAAAGTTGACTCTGGACCTTGCTCCTCCCCTGGCCCAGCTAAGCTGGGAAACCACGTGACAGCCAAGAAATGCAACTGGCCCCAGGCCCAGTGTTGGGGGAAACCCTGGCCACCCTGGTCTCTAAGGAAATCAGGAAATCATGGCCCAGAGATACTAACCTCCCTGTTAACCTATCTCATCCCTGGGTTCTGAGTACCTCCCCTGCTGGGTGTATCTGGGTGTGTATGTGAACATGTTCAGTATAGGTGGGTATAGCACGCAGGTGGAGAAACAAGGCTCCTGGTCAAGGCCCTAACGAAAGAAGGTGATAAGACACTAGTATCTTACTATAACCCCCACAAAAACTGAACTACATTAGGCCTTTGCTTTTTGCAGGCCCTGCCAGAAATTCTGTGGTTTAGATCAGACACACCCTCGATATCCCACAAGGAAAACTGAACTTAACATGCCTTTTCCTCTCTGCACAATGAGGCACAGGCTGAGCCCAAGTGTGGCATTACCTCTACCCCCAAACAAGGAGCACACATGACATTACATAAAACTCCCAGGAAATAGCACCAGCAGAAGCACTTTATTTGGTAGCTTCAATCCAGCACATAGGAAAGACAACTTTCCCTCACCAGCCTCCTTGGAAACCCCACCTTCTTATCCCAGGACAGTAATGGAAACACCTCACTGCATGGGAGGCAGCAGCCATGGCCTGGGCACACTTTCTGACTCCATTTCCAAGGGGGGGCAGAGCAGCACTGCCCAGGCCCCACCTCTGGCTTAGAGCCCAGGTCAACAGCAGTAGTCACGCCTGAAATTACACACCCATGAGTCCAATACTTGTCACCCTGGCCCCAAGCTTTCACAAGGTGACCCTGTCTCAGCCTCCACTGGGCAACACCCCTGGGCCCCTCTTGCTCCATGCTAGGGAGGTTTGGCACGATGAGTAGAATCCTCATGTCTCTGGCAGGCGCAGAAGAATTCCAGAAGTGGTGGGGACACTGTGCAAGAGAAAGACATGGTGAAATCCAGACACATAGGCCAAAAGCCTGGGGAGAACTCAGAACTTGGCCAGGGATGTTCCCAGGTTTCAGAGAAGAGCTATGCTTCCCTCCTCAGTGAAGAAAGCAGGAGTAGGGAGGAAACCCAACTCTGCTTTGGGTCATTGCTCTGGCTCTGTCAGCTTCCAGGCGCTGGAGACAAGACTCACCAGTCCACCAGCTGGGCCCCAATGAGGTCATGCACGTGGTAGGCAAGGCCCAGCTTCACTGAGGCAGGTGCCCGCCGGCCCAGGAGCTCTGAAAGGAGTAATTCCCGGTACTTGGCCTTCTGGACCATACCAAGGACTGCCTGGCGCCCTGCAGAACAGATGGCACAGGAGTGGGGAGCAAGGCCTGCAGGCCAGAGGAGCCACCGAAAAGTGTTCCTGAGGGGCCAAGGGCTTAAGCTGCAGACAGGATACCTTTAACAAAATACTTAATGAATCTCCCAACTCCAGGAACAGCCAGCCACCAACTCCCAGCATCTCGGACAGTGAGGATTCCAGCATTCACCAGCTGCCTAGGCAGGCGGGAGGCCAGGAGAGGTTAGGGTTTGACTCTGAGAATCTTCCCTATTCCCTACCTGCTCATGTCTGGACACCATCTTCAGAAACATGGGAACCAGGCAAATGAACTGCTTAACAGATACCTCTACCCTCACCCAGCAGTTCTCTGATCCCATTTACCTACCCAACTGTCCGTCCCCCACTCTCTTCATTTGCTATTAGTTCCCTACCCCACTCTCAAAAGTCCTCCCTGAACATAAGCCCTGACATGCTCAGTCCCACCAGAAATAAGGGTCTTTTGCCTGTGTTCCTGCCATTGACTACGCATACCTCAACAAAGCTCCTCCCACATCTAGTGAAAAGATCAGAAAATGCCTTCATGTGCACCACAGTAGGGAGCCTGAGCCCAGTACAAACCCTATGTTGATATTTTTATCTCACTCATGCCTGGTTGCTGGTTGCTATTCTTCTGAAGGTGAATGCTTTTGCTCCTACCACTCACATTCTTAGTATTAGCATGATTCACATCAGGCATTTGTGGTCCCTTCCAGGCCTCTATATGCATCTGATTAGCCACCCACATCCCCTGAATTTTAGTCCAGGGCTCTTTCCAAGGCTCCAGGGAAGAAAGACTTACCTTGGGGATGAATACAAATTTAGATAATTTTACTTTAAAAAAAAAAAAAAAAGGCAAACTTTTGGGCAGGTTCAGCAAAAGGAAAAGGCCAAGGCTAGATGGGAGGGGGGGCAGGGAGGTGCCAGATGCCTGATTTGATTGGCCCCCCAAGTCTCACGTGATCTCTGTGTCCCTGAAGCCAAAGGTCTGTGTCATTTGGTCCTGCTGGAAGCTAAGGTCCCCACAGGCTGGAAGCACCGAAGCCACAAACTTCTGCACAGCCCCAGCATATGATCGGTCATTGCAGGCCTTGAGGACCTGGAACCAAAGATGAGATACTGATGTGGCCTCTCCCCCATGCTCCAGTGACCACTTTCCCAGGACATTTCTCTGCAGGTGGGAGGCAGATTCCCTTTTGTTCAGTTCTTTTCACCTCCCTCTCTCCCTCATATTATTACTTACCAGAGCCCTGTGCCCTCTGGGAGATGAGGAGTGGGACAACTGTCTTTTCATTTCCCTTCCCCAGTTTCCCCACCTGCCCACTCTGTGCCCCAAGACACACACAGTCACACGCACTCTGGTCCTGTAGTCCTCGGTGAGAATAATTCCATGGGCATCCAGGTCAAAGCCTAGCTGGATGACTCTGATCTCCCCCTCTTCCTGAAGTTCTTTCTGTCTCCAGATAGATGGGAATGAAAAGAAAAGTGTCAGGGTAAGATGCTCTGCTAGACTCTGGGCACTCGGCCCATACTGGGGAGTTTTTCTCTAAATAAAGGAAAAACTACGGGGAGAGAATCAGGTGAATCACCAGTCTTTTCCAATTGATTACTCATCCTCCCACCTACCCACCTACCCACCTCCTGTGTAGTGTCAAACTATCAGCACATGTTTCCTAAGACCAATCATATGCCAGATACTAAGATAAAACAGTAATCAAGGGAAAGGGAGGCAAAGAAGGGGAGCAGTTTAGTCAAGGAATTAGTATGGAAGAACCATGGACATAGACAACAAGTGGGACTGACTTTGGGAGGGAGTGGGTGGGTGGGGAAGGGGACAGAGGGGAGTAAAAAGGGGATGGATGTAATACAACAACAATAAAATTAAATTAAAAAGTCAAAAAATAAAAAACAAATTAAATAAACAAAATAAATTAAAAAACAGTAATTAAGACATGGGCTCTGACCTTAAGGAATTAACAGTCTAGATTTGGGATAGAGGAAAGTAGAGAGGAATACAGGATAAAATGTTTAAAATAAACAAAAATCAAAGAGGACTATTGTTTCCAGGAATATAGCAAGAACCAACCCACCTGCTGAAAATTAATTAAAAATGGATAAAACTTTATTCTTAAAATTGTTAATCATCAGACTTCTGCCCAAGATGGAGGTGTAGGTAGACACGCTTTGCCCCCTCACACAACCATAAGGATTACATCTACCTCAAAATAACAACAACAACAAAAAAGCAAAACTGCCAGAAAATTGGAAGTTTGGCAACCAAAATTTTAAAGAAGTAATATTCATCCAGACAAGTAGGAGGGGCAAAGAAGATGCAGTGAGGCAGAAGTGAGGCAGTGACCAGGGTGGTAAGGCAGCAGCTGCAGTAGGTCAGCATTCAGTGGCACAAGCTGTTACACATTATAAAAGTTGGGAGGGACACCTGTGGAGCAATGCCAACCCCCCAGGCCAGACTGCAGAGCTCCCGATTCCAGCACTGGGGAAATAAAGCCTCTGGCTGTGAAAACCAGCATGGGTTGAAGTGGCAGAATAGGAAACCAGTTTCTCAGGAGAGTACTGTTAGAGGGCCCCCATGGTCCTAGAACATAAGTAAACCCACCCACTCTGGGAACCACAACTAGGGCTAGAGGGGCATCAGTCCCATACAGGAAGTGGGTGAAGTGACTAGAAACAGAGAGAGTGTTGAGTAAGCAGCATTGTTCCTTCTCTGACCCCTCCCCATCATACAGCACTACTAGTTGGTGAAAGGGGTCGTCCTGTACTGATCAACACCTAAGGCTCCACCCCTTACAACGTAAGAGCAACAGCTCTACCTAAGACACAGTGGCAAACACAGGAGGCTGTCAATTTGAGGAGTCAGAAGTATGGCCCAAAAGAGGAAGCAGATCAAGGCTCGAGAGGGAGAACTAAGTGATGAGAAAATAGCCAACCTAACACAAAGTTCAAAACACTGGTGATAACGATGCTCAGAGAAATGATTGTGTGACAAACACATAAGGATGGAAGTGAAGGCTACACAAAGTGAAATGAAGAAAAATTTCCATGGAACCAATAGTGAAGGGAAGGTATCTGGGGTTCAAATAGAGGAAGAAATAAACAGTCAACCAATATAGAATTGAAGAAACAAGAATTGACCAAAAAAAAAAAAAAAAAAACAAAAAACAAGGGGAGGCTTAGGAACATCTGGGACAACTTTAAACATACCAACATCCCAATCACAGAGGTGCCAGAAGGAGAACAGGAAGAGCAAGAAATCTAAAACTTACTTGAAAAAATAATGAAAGAAAACTTCCCTAATTTGGCAAAGGAAATAGACAGATAAGTCCAGGAAGCAGAGAGAGTCCCAAACAAGTTGGACCCAAAGAGAACCACACCAAGACTCATCATAATTAAAATGCCAAAGGCTAAAGAGAGAATCTTAAAAGCAGCAAGAGAAAAAAGTTACCTACAAAGGAGTTCCCATAAGACTCAGCTGATTTCTCAAAAGAAACTTTGCAGGCAAGAAGGGACTGGGAAGAAGTATTCAAAGTGATGAAAAGCAAGGACCTACAGCCAAGATTACTCTATCCAGCAAAGCTACCATTTAGGATGGAAGGGCAGATAAGGTGCTTTACCAGACAAGGTAAAGCTAAAGAAGCTCATCATCACCAAGCCCTTATTACATGAAATGTTAAACAAACACATCTTAAGAAAAAGATCAAAACTATAAACAGTAAAATGACAACAAACTCATAACTGTCAACAAATGAATCTAAAAACAAAGAAACAAAAAACTAAACAAGCAACCAGAACAGGAACAGAATCATAGATATAGAGACCATATGGAGGGTTATCAGCTGGGAGAAAGAAGGGGAAATATAAGGTGAAAGGACAGGGATTAAGAAGCATAACTGATAGGTATAAAATAGACAGGGGGATGTTAAGAATAGTGTAGGAAGTGGAGAAGCCAAAGAACTTATATATATGACCCATGGACATGAACTAAGGCTGAGGGATTGCTGAGGGAAGGGGAAAGGGGAAAAAAATTGGGACAACTGTAACAGTATAATCAACAAAACATATTTTAAAACAAAACATAATAAAATAGAATTGTTAAACATCAAAGAGCTCACAAGATAAAAAATGAACAAAGAAAGTCATAGAATTGGGACATGGAAAGCATTTGATGATTTAGACAAATCTGTCCAGCACAATCAAAAATAACTAGCACAAAAGGAAACAAAACTCAACAGAAACAGACAATTGAAACAGACCCCAAAAGACATGTTATCAGGGAACTATCAAAAACAGACTATTAAATCCCTGGCTGGGTATCTTAGTTGGGTTAACATATCATCCTAATATGCCAGGATTTCAAGTGAGATTTCCAGTTAGGGGACATACAAGAATCAACCAATGAATGAATACATAAATAAGTAGAACAAATTGATGTTTCTCTCTCTCCCTCTCTCTAAAATCAACAAATAACCATAAATTTTTTTAAAACCCTATGTTCATAATGCTGACATGAATAAAACCCAAGATAGAATTTTTCATCAGGAAGTTATAAAAATTGACATATTTGAAAAGTATCGATGCAGAAATTCTAGAACTGGCATGTGAAGTTAGGGACTCAATGAATGGGTTTAAGGAATTAAGACATGGCTAAATAAAGTTACTAATCTATAAAATAAATCAAAACAATTAACCAGACTATAATAAAGACTTGAAAAATATTAAAAATGCAGACAAGAGGCTAAGAGACCTAAAAGATACAAAGAGAAGGTTCAATGTATAACACATCCAAAATTCAACTTGCATTAACTCACAGAGCAAAAGACAAAATATTCAGTGAGAAACCAGAAGACTTCAATAATAACTCTAGTTACTACACTAAGAAATTAATAACTGAAAGCCGTGGCTGGTGGCACAGTGGATAAAGCGCCGGCCTGCAAACCCAAAGGTCACTGGTTGAATTCCCAGCCAAGGAAATATGACCAGGTTGCAAGCCAGGTTCCCAGCCAGATCCATAGGTGGAAGCAGGTGAAAGGCAACCATACAATCACTGATGTTTCTCTCCCTCTCTGCCACTCTCCCTTCCCCTCTCTCTGAAAAATAAATAAAATCTTAAAAAAAAGAAAATAAATTAATAACTGAGCCCTGGCTGGTGTGACTCAGTGGATAGGTGCTAGCCTGCAAACCGAAAGGTCGCTGGTTCAATTTCTCAGTCAGGGCACATAATCAGGTTGCAAGCCAAATCTCCAGCCAGCTCCATGGCTGGAGGCTGGTGAAAGCAACCATACATTGATGTTTCTCTCCCTCTCTGCCTCCCTCCCTTCCCTTCTATCTAAAAATAATAAAATCTTTTTTAAAAGATTAATAACTAATACATACTATTTTCAAATATACACACAATACTTAGCAAAACAGACCAGATAGCAGGAAGCAAGTCTCAATATGTTTCAAATGACTGAAATCATACTGTGCATGTTCCCTAGCCACAATGTATTTATGCCAGAAATCAGTAACAAGGTAACAAGAAAATGTTTAGAAGTTAAGACATATATTACTAATCAACCTAATGAATCAAAGAAAAAATCACAAAGCAAATTAGAAGACATTTTGAAATGAAGGATAATGAAAACATATGCAAAAACTTGGAAAAGAGATTGATCTCAATACTTAGTAGATAACAGCCTCTCATTTATCTATTAGAAAAGAAAAGAGGATATCCCTGGCCAGGTGGGCTGGGGCATCGTCCCCTACACCAAAAGGTTGCGGGTTCAACTTCTGATCAGGGAAAATACCTAGGATGTGGACTTGATCCCCAGTTGGGGTGAATAGAGTAGACAACCAATCGATGTTTCTCTCACACATCCATATTTCTATTTTTCTCTCTTTGTCTCTCTCTCTCTCTCTTCCCCTCTCTCTCTAAAAGATCAATAAAAACATCCTTAGGTGAGAACTAAAAAGAAAAAAAAAGAGAGAGAATAAACATAGCTGATGTGGCTCAGATGACTGGAGTGTCATCCTGTAACTAAAAGGTTGCAAGTTTGATTGCCAGTCAGAGCTCATACCTGGGTTTCAGGTTCAATCCCTGGTTGGGGGACATAAGATCCCCAGTCTGGGCACATATGGGTGGCAACGAATCAATGTTTCTCTCTCACATCAGTGTTTCTATTTCTCCCTTCCTTCCTCTCTAAAGGTAATGAAAAAATGTCCTCAGGTAAGGATAAAAAAGAGAGAGAAGGGGGGAAATGGGGTGGGGGGATAAAAACTCATGGAAAAAAAAAGTAAAATAAACCCAACACTAGAGGGGAAACAAAAAACATACAAACAGAAGAGCAACAAAGCTATTAACATTGAAAGATTATTAACAATGATAAGCTACCGGTGATACTGACGAAGAAAAAGGGAGGAGAAACCTATTGTTCTAAAAACAATAAAATGAGACTGTAAACTTTATGCGAATGAGTTTAAAAGTTTAGATGAAATCAACAAATTCCTAGAAAACTACAAATTCTTCCATGAGAATGAACAAAATGGATATTCATAATTGGAAATCTATGAAAATGAACTAACTATAGCTATATGCAACAATTTGGAAGAATCTCAAAAATATCCATCTAACGAAACAAGATATAAATAAATACAGTATGATTTTGTTTATATCAAATTCAAAAGTGGGTAAAACAGTTACATTGTTTATGGAGAAACACAAAGATAGTATGAAGAAAACCAAAGGAACACTTCTGGTCAAGATAGAGGCGTAGGTAGAAGCACTTCGCCTCCTCAAATAACCATGGAAAAAATTACAACCAGTTCTCAAAACTAATAACACCCAGAAACATCAGAAAATTGAGCTGTATGACAACCAAGGACTTAAAGAAGCCACATACATCCAGATAGGCAGGAGAGGGTAGGTATGGTGTGGAGGGGCAGAGGCAGTGACAGCAGAACGGAGGGCCACACATTCACCTGTGGTGGATAAAAATCAGGAGCAGTATCTTGAGAGTAAGCAATCCCAGCACCCCCAGGCCAGACAGCACAGTCAGGAATTCCAGCATCAGGAAGATAAATCCCTGGTTACCTCTGGCTGTAAAAACCAGTAGTGGTTGCAGAGATGGAAGGAACTGCCAGATTTTCACTGCTTGAAGGGCCCACATGCATTCTCTCTGGGTATACCACCTACTCTGGGTTTCACCACCAGGGCAGCAGCTATGGGAAATGGGTGAAGTGACTGGAAATGGGAAGAGTGCTGGGCAAACCTCCTGGCAGCACTGTCGCCTCTCCGAGTCCATCCTATACACGCAACCACAAAGCAGTGAAGTGGGTTGCCCTGCCCTGGAAATTACCTAAGGCTCTGCCCCACACGATTAACAGGTGCCTTTTCTAGTTAGGCCATGTTACTAAAACAGGGAATAAAAGCAGCTCTACTACTACACAGTAACAAATGCAAAGAAGCTGCCAAATTGAGGAGACAAAGAAATATGGCCCAAATGAAAGAACAGAACAAAACCCCAGAAGAACTAAAGGAAATGGAGATAAGCAACCTATCAGATGCAGAGCTCAAAATGCTGGTGATGGATGCTTACAGAATTGACTGAGTACGGCCATAAAATAAAGGAAGAAATGAAGGTTGCACTAACTGAAATAAAGAAAAACCCATAAGATACCAACAATATAGGGAAGGAAGCTGGGATTTAAATCAATGATTTGGAAAATAAGGAAGAAATAAAGTCAACCAGTACAGAATGAAGGAACAAAAATTGAAAGAATCTCTGGGACAACTTTAAATGTGCCAACATCTGAATAATAGGGGTGCCAAAAGAAAAGGAAGAACAAGAAATTGAAAACTTATTTGAAAAAATAATGAAAGAAAACTTCCCTAATTTGGCAAAGGAAATAGACACACAAGTTGAGAAAGCAGAGAACCTAAATAAGTAAGTTGGACCCAAAGAGAACCACACCAAGACACATCATAATTAAAAGATAGGGAGAATCTGAAAAGCAGCAAGAGAAAAGTGTTACCTACAAAGAAGTTTCCATAAAACTTACCTGATTTATCCAAAAAAACTGCTGGCAAGAAGTATTTAAAGGGATGAAAGCTAAGACCTACAACCAAGATTACTCTAGCCAGCAAAACTATCATTTAGGATGGAAGAGCAGATAAAGTGCTTCCCAGACAAGGTAAAGCTAAAGGAGTTCATCATCACCAAGCCCTTATTACATGAAATGTTAAAGGGACTTGTTTAATAAAAAGATCAAAACCATGAATATTAAAAAGGAAACAAATACATAACTATCAACAAATGAATCTTAAAAACAAAACAAGCCCTGGCTGGTAGCACAGTGGATAAGGTGCCGGCCTGTGAACCCAGAAGTCACTGGTTCGATTCCCCAGCCAGGGCACATAACCAGGTTGCAAGCCAGGTTTCCAGCCAGGTCTGTGGCTGGAGGCAGGTGAAAGGCAACCATACATTGGTTCTTCTCTCCCTTTCTGCCTCTTTCCCTTCCCCTCTCTCTGGAAATAATAAATAAAATGTTTTAAAAAATAAAATAAAATAATAAATAAATAAATAAATAAATAAATAAACCAAAACAAAACCAAGCGAAGAACCAGACCAGGATCAGAATCATTGGTATAGAAATCATATGGAGGGTTATCAGCTGGGAGGGGGAAAGGGGAGCATGGGGGAAAGGCACAGGGATTAAGAAGCATAATTGGCAGGAACAAAATAGGGAGATGTTAAAAATAGCATAGGCAAAGGAGAAGCCAAAGAACTTATACACATGACCCATGGACATGAACTAAGCGGGGGGATTGCTGGAGAGAAGCGGGGTACTGAGCAGAGGGGGGTAAAGGAGGAAAAATTGGGGCAACTGTAATAACATAATCAATAAAATACACACACACACACAAAGGAAAACCAGCCTTGGCTGGTAGCACAGTGGGTTAAGGTGCCGGCCTGCGAACCCAAAGGTCGCAGGTTTGATTCCCCAGCCAGGGCACATAACCAGGTTGCAAGCCAGGTCTCCAGTCAGATCTGTGGCTGGAGGCAGATGAAAAGCAACCATACATTGATGTCTCTCTCCCTTCCCCTCTTTCTAAAAATAATGAAATAAAATCTTAAAAAAAAAAAAAAAAAAAAAGGAAAACCAAAAGAGTAATTGTCATACCAGTCAGGATAGTTGTCACCTTTCAGGGACATCAGGCATTTTGATCAGAGAGCAATATATGTAGGATGCTGGCAGTGTTCTATAGTCTAACTTGGGTGGTGGTTAAATGGATATGCTTTATATGCTTTGTAAATGTTCATGTTTATATTTTCTTTTTGCCAATTTTTCAAGTTTAAAAAAAAAAAAAATCTTAGGATAGCCCTGGCTGGTGGCACAGTGGATAAGGCACTGGCCTGCTAACCCAAAGGTCACTGGTTCGATTCCCAGTCACGGCACACAACCAGGTTGCAAGTCAGGTCTCCAGCCAGCTCTGTAGCTGGAGGCAGGTGAAAGGCAACCACACATTGACGTCTCTCTCCCTCTCCACCTCTCTCCCTTCCCCTCTCTCTAAAAATAATAAAATCTTTAAAAGAAAAAACCTTAGGCTAACACCAGTTTAAAAACAACAAATACTGTATGAAGAGGGGTTCCACCTGACTCGCTTCCTCATGAGACTGCTGGGCTCTATCTACCTGTTCTTTCCTCTTCTTCCTGACAGGTTGCTGTATTAACCTTCCACCTACTAAACTCAATGGACAGATTTGGGATATGATTTTTCTTGATGTCTTCACAGACCATTGCCCTGAATGATGGGTTTAAAATCACCAAATATCCCACCTTGTTGAAAATCTGTACTTTCACAATAGGCCTCTTCCTGGGTTACCCGAACTCTAGCCATTCCTTCTCAGCCTCTTTCACAGACTCCTTGTCCTCTGTTTTCCCCTTACATCAGTGGATCTCACATTTTAAGGCAAATTAAGAATCACTTGGGCAGTAGTTCAAAATGTAAATTACCAGGTCCTACCCAAAGAGACCTTAATTCATTAGCCTGAGTATTTTTGAAGAGGCAGCCCAATAATTCTGATACAGGTAGAACTCAGGACATACTCTGAGAAACACTGCCTTAAATGTTGGTATATCCCAGCACTGTGGATTTGGTCCCATTATCTTTCACTGCAAACCTGAAGTCCTTAACCATGGGCTCCTAAATCATTTGCCCAGAAATTCTCCAAACCCTCACATGCAACTGTCTACTACACATTTGCCTTTGGATGCTCCACAAGCATCTCCAACTCAACTTGTACAAAATGAAGTACATCATTTCTGCCCAACAAATCAATGTGCTCCTCTATTCACTCCACCAACCAACCTCTTAGTCTGTCACCTGTAAAACCTGGGCATTATCTTGGATTCCTCCCTCTTCCCACTCCCTACATCCCTCACCCTCACTCAACCTCCTCCCTGCCTACTACACTGTCCTAATTTAGGCGTTCACCAGTTCTCTCCGAAGTTTCTTCTAATTCATCTCCCTGCCTCCAATACCACACAACACACCGTCTGTTTAACATGTTCTATGCATGTTGCTTTTGGTGTAAAGCAGAAACAATATTGAGGCACAAGGCCTGTTGTAATTTGACGTCTGCCTGCATTTCCAGCACTGCAGGCTTCAACCATGCCCGATTACCCCGCTTCTACAAAAGCTTCGCTCTTCCACTTCCATGCTCTCTCAAGCTCCCTACTGCCTAAGGGTCTTTTTAACAGGCTCTGTAGCATTCTCCCTGGCATCGCAGTGCCCGGCCTGGGCTTGCTGAATAGGACTGATGGTGAAGCGAGGGTCTGGGTGCTGATTTGGTCCGTGGCTCTGACGCCTCTCACCAGCTGCCGGTCAGCGGCCGTTCGGTCCCGCACAAGGCTGTACACCTGGCTCCTGAGCGCGATGGGAGGCAGCGCATCCTGGAACAGGGCTCCCGGGAACAGTCGCACCAGCTCTGCTATTGCGGCGCGCGCCGACCCTGGGCAGAGAGGCCTAGTCACTGGGACGCGAACTGGGGCTGGGGGCTGGGGGAGCGGGGACACACGCTTGTGAAGGCACGGTCCTCCCTACATCCAGGGTGAAAGGGGGGCGAGGCCACTCGGGCAGACTTCCTGAGCCTCGCCCCGGGGCTGCCTTGGTTACCTGCCTCGCCCCGCAAAGGATCTGCCTCTGCGAGCCTTCGTTCCCGCTGCCTCTTAAGTCCCAAAGTCTCCCGAACCAGGCGCTGCCTCTTCCGACTCATATCTCAGGATCTTGCGGGGCCAAAGAACCGATAGGTTCTGAAGCGGAGATCTCGAAAAGACTTCCGGCGCGGAGCAGTGACGTCTCCCGAGAGCCAGTCGTCCGAGGGTAAGTTAGACGCCACAGTGACGAAAGAGATGTCGGTCCGTCATCTCCCCGAGCCTGGCTGCGAGCGGTGGTGCTCTTGCGGGTTCCGTGGCCAGTGGTGCTCGCCTGCCGCCGGGAGCTTCACCACCTGACGCCTGGCAGTGCTGCGGTGCACCGCGGGCCGCCTAGCTGCCAACTCTCAGGGGCGAGGGGTCTGCCCGTCACCGTCGCTGACTTCATCATCGACAGCCGAAAATCTCCCAGGCATCCCTCCTCGACTTCCGGTGCACCTAAGGCGTCAAAGGTCTGCGGAGGTGCGAGTTGAATTTGGCGGACTCAGAGGTAACCAGATCCTTGATCTGAGCCCAAACACCCTTCCTAACCTCACCGCCTTGGGGGGTCAAGGGGGAGAGTCTTGGGTGCACTTTGGCGGTGATTGTTTGAGGGGCTGAGGCCCTGTCTTTCAAGGGCAGACCCTGGCTATCAGGAGAGTCACTCAGCCCTGACCGGAAGTGCCCATTCTCCAGGTCTCCTCTGTAAAAGGGGAACCCCCCCGCCCACCTCTCAGGATCTCATGGAGCCCAGAAGGACCAAGAGAGGCGCTGGGAAGGTAGAATTAAATGAACCTCCGGGAAAAAAACCCTGCCCAGCCTCATCGCTGCCCACCGACCCTGCCCTCTACTCCGGGCCCTTTCCTTTTTACCGGCGCCCTTCCCAAATGGGCTGCTTCTCCTTGGATGCCCAGCGCCAGTACCATGGAGATGCCCAAGCCTTGCGCTACTACAGCCCACCCCCCACCAATGGTCAGTGCCCCAACTTTGACCTCAGAGATGGATACCCTGATCGATACCAGCCTCGGGATGAGGAGGTCCGAGAAGGCCTGGACCACCTTCTGCGCTGGCTCCTGCAGCACCGAGGCCAGCTGGAAGGGTGAGCAAAACAGCACACAAGTAGATGGAGGAGAGTCCCTTGGAAGCAACTTGGGCTGTTCTTAGGGGGAACCATCTGAGGTAATGTTTTGCCAGACGTTCAGCCCCTTAACTTCTCTCCCTCAGGGGTCCAGGCTGGCTAACAGGGGCCATAGTGACATGGCGGGGGCACCTGACCAAATTGCTGACAACACCATATGAACGGCAGGAAGGCTGGCAGCTGGCAGCCTCCAGGTTCCAGGGGACACTGTACCTGAGCGAGGTAGAGACGCCAGCTGCTCGGGCTCAGAGGCTTGCCCAGCCACCCCTCCTCCAGGAACTTAGGTACATGGGGTACAAGTTCGAGCAGTACATGTGTGCAGGTGAGTTATCCCTGGTCTGTAGCCCCCTCCTCCCCCAGACACCGGAGCCCCCACCTCTGCTACTGCTTTTCTCCCTGTACAGACAAGCCCGGAGGCTCCCCAGATCCCTCTAGAGAGGTTAACACCAACGTGGCCTTCTGCTCTGTGCTACGTAGCCGCCTGGGAAACCACCCTCTGCTCTTTTCAGGGGAAGTAGACTGCATAGACCCCCAGGCCCCATCCCCACAGCCCCCCACCTGCTATGTGGAGCTCAAGACCTCCAAGGAGATGCACAGCCCTGGCCAATGGAGGAGTTTCTACAGGTTCAGGAGGAGGGTGGGCAGGGCGAGAGCTTAAAACTGATAGCTGGGAAAGGGACTTAAGGGAAGAGGAGGAGGGTGGAGGTGGGGGTCCCACTGATACCTCATCTTTCCCTACAGACACAAGCTTCTGAAATGGTGGGCTCAGTCATTCCTCCTGGGGGTCCCAAATGTTGTTGCTGGCTTCCGTAACCCGGAGGGTTTCGTCTGTTCCCTCAAGACCTTTCCCACCATGCAGATGTTCGAGCATGTCAGGGTAAGGCAGTAGTGTTGCAGCACCCACCTATAGCCTCAATGCCAAGACCACAGGTCTAGTGTCAGGGCTGTAGTGTGCCCTCATGTTCTCCTCTTGCCCTTATTCATCTCTGCCTCCTCCTCGGCCCTCTCCAGAATGACCGTGATGGCTGGAATCCCTCTGTGTGCATGAACTTCTGTGCTGCCTTCCTTAGCTTTGCCCAGAACACAGTTGTCCAGGATGACCCCAGGTGAGGCATTCAGCTCTAACCCTCCCGTCTGGGGCCCAGAAGCTCAGCCTCCAGCCCTTAACTGGCAATTCCATCTTCTCAGACTTGTCCACCTCTTTTCCTGGGAGCCTGGTGGCCCAGTCACAGTGTCTGTACATCGAGAGGCACCCCATGCCTTCCTGCCCATGTGGTACACAGAAGCCATGACTCAGGACCTACCCGTCACCCACAAAGACACCATCCCCTAAGGACTGATACTTTGCAGGGGGGGCACGGTCTTGTCTCTATGCAGTTAAAAGTATATTTCTAGGTGGTTCTCCCTATTGTGTCTTTGTGCTAAGTTACCCTGCCCAGCACCTCAAGTACACACAAATGGTTTGCTGTTTTATTATTACTTTTTACACGGGAGTCATTCACTGAGTATAGAGGCTAGCTGCAAAGACAATGTCCCTCCGTAGCAGGGTAGCTGCTGTCTCCATCTTGGCACCTAACACAGGCTCACCTACAAGGCGGGCCGCTCCCCGCAGTGAGCGACACATCTCGGCCAGGCGCTGGATGCAGCGGACCACCAGGCCCTCAGGTGTCCCAGAGAGCCCTGCCAACTCAGAAAAGGGCTATGGGGAAGAAGAGTGAGGACTGAATTTGTCTGGGCAGCCTCCCCTCAACCAGCTGTCCACAAAACCCCAAACCCAGTTACTCACCATGCCCCGGGCCCACTCATACACAACTCCAACAAGCCCAAAATTCAGCTCCCCTACAAACTCCTCCACTGTCTGGTTCAGGCCACAGGCCACCTGAACCTCACCAATCCGCCTGGCCACAGCCCGGACACGTTCCACTCCCTGCAGATGGGGAAGGACAGATTAAGGACCTCCTTCCTGTTCCAGTATAAGGGAGGCTTGGATAAAGGAAGAAGCCATTCCTGCTCTTAGGAGCATCTACAGGCTGGAGAGGTCACTTGGGAAAACCTAGGAGTGGGACCTAGGAATGTGTAGCCAGGGGAAAGAGAGAGGGATGGGGGCCCCATACCTGTTTGAGAGTACTTGGAAGCTGCTCCCCAGTGTCTCCAGGGCTCTGGCAGACCAGGCCAGAGAGCAGGGCTGCAATCTCCTCTGGCCGTAGGGCACTCAGAGCATTGTCAAACATGAGCTCAGTGAGAAGCAGCTCGTGGCTGCTCATGGCACAAGCCACCCGCCCTGCCAGCTTCACTGTGCCTGCCTTGTCCACATAACCCAGCGTTCGGAGCACCTGGAGGAAAGGTGGTGGGTGTTGGGAGACTGCTGTCCTTCCTCACTTAGCCCTCCTCCCCCTCCCAACACTCTCACCTCTACCCGCTGGTGGTACTCTGGCAGCAGCAGCAGTGACTGGTCTGACAATAGGAAGCGCAGCCGTTCCATCTCTTTCTGTACCTGCATTCGCTCCTGCAGCTTTAAGTACTATGGAGCATCACAGGCAGGATAGGATTAGCCTTCCCCTTGCCCTCCAAAGGGTCCCAAGGACCAGGGCTGAGATGGGGGTGGGCAGCCCATAGGGGACCAGAGAGAAAAACCTTTGAAGTTGGCATCTGAGAGCTTACCTGGTCAGGGAAACGGGGGCTGTGCACACACTGAGCCCCCTGGATCAGCTCCGCCAGCTTCCGTACCCGGAGCCCATTTTCAACCACTGACATATCCTTAAGCTGCAAGTCGTTGACAGGGTCAAGGGTAGGGGGTCCTGCTGGGTAGGTCTGAGCCAGGCGCAGCAGTTCTTGGACAGCACTGGTCACAGCAGCAACAGGAGGCTCCTTCCTAAGGAAGAAGCAGGTCCGAGACTTCTCTTCCATCAACTCTTCCATCAACCCCTCAGGCTGGTGGAGCCTCCCCAGCCATACTTCCCACTCCCTATCATATAGTCAGTCCCTCTTCAGGAAAAGGGATCCCCGGCATCTAACTTGAATTTCAGTTGCTGTCTCTTGCTGAAGTCCTCCAAGATCTTCTCCCCATTCACCCGAAGCACTTTGGTGGTGATGGCAGTCACATCTCCAGGCTGGAGCTTGGCTACCGTGTGGTCACAAGGCCCTGTTAAAAGAGATCAGGGTCAGACCTCACCCAGGTATTCTGCCTGTACTGCTGTTAGGAACCTGGACATCTGCCCCACTCACCTTCAGGCAGGAACAGCTTGAATCCCACAAGGTCTTCTGGGTAAGGCACACCTGTGGAGGCCAACCCCCTCTCCTGTGGGTCCTCAGACATGTGTTTATCACACAAGATCAGAGTTGTGAATAATCTGCTGGTAGAGTTTGAGGAGACCTAGGCAAAGTGAGGGAGTCCACGACAGGGCAGTGTGAGGCCCAGACAAAAAAGGTAGGGGCCACCTTCAGGCAGGCATCAAACAGCAACTGTGCAGAGCCCACCAGTATAGATTGGTAACCATTCAAGCAATCAGAGCAGACAGGATGAGGGACGGGGATAGGCAGAGGAGGTCAAGGAGGTGGGCATGAAGTAGTGGTGATGGGAAGAAAAGAAAGGCAAGAGGGGAAAAGGAGAGTACTGCTGAGTGTAATCTGCCCCTCCCTCTGGGGCCCAGACTCCCATTGCATCACCTGCAGGATCACACCCAATGCGTTGTGATGCTCCTGATTCTTCACAACCACCACCCTTCCAGCTGACAAAGATTTCAGCCCATTCACAGACTCTACAACACATCGCTGAAGAGTGGGGATATGCACAAAAGGGATAAAGGAGAAAGTGTCAGGCAGGGATGCTGGGATGAGGTTCTGGAACACCCAAAATGTCATTCTGTCTTCCTTCCCTCTATCATCCTAACACACATATTGACTCACCTGAATCAGGTTCCGGGTCTCTGTCAATTCCTCTCCCCAGGTATAATATTCTGACAGGTCAACCAATTGGCCAGTCAGGTCAGGTTCCTCCAAGGCTGCCAGCTTCTTGGTTAGTTCAGCCAAAGCTTGTTCATGGATCTGAGCAGAAGTGAGGGCAGGTGCAAAACAAGTCTCTAGGTTCAGTCTGCCACATCCCCACCTGCACCCCACTGGCCACTACATGCCCACCTCTTCCCCACCTTGCCCAACATCCAGCCTCATATAATGGTCACCCTGACCCCTCACCTTGCTGTCCTTGCGGGATGGAAACTCAGAGAAGCTCCTCTTCATCATGTCTTCCACCCTAAGGGCATCCACCCGCAGCAGGTTGAGGATCATTGTGTATGTGAGGCGGAACTGGGACTGCAGCTGTGATGGCTTACCC
This sequence comes from Noctilio leporinus, assembly GCA_004026585.1. Classification (NCBI taxonomy): domain Eukaryota; kingdom Metazoa; phylum Chordata; class Mammalia; order Chiroptera; family Noctilionidae; genus Noctilio; species Noctilio leporinus. The sequence continues at coordinate 102,879 of PVIW01003975.1, read as the reverse complement.
TGGGGAGTAGGGGCGATTGGGATGGGCCAACTGCTCCCCAGCCAGCCCTCTGCAAACTGACCCTACCCCCAAGCAATGGTAGTCCCAGCTCTGCAACCATGGGACCCTAGACAAACTGCCTGCTCCCCTCTGCAAAATAAGAGAGCAAAACTAGATAACAGATCTGCAAAAGTCCTACTAGCTCCATATGCAGAGTGGGAAAGACTAGAGATGAGACTGGGTCTCACCCTTGGATTTCTCCCAAGCAAAAGAAAAAGAAGTAGAAAGAAAGGAGAGGGGAAGAGGGTTGGAAGAGAGAGAATCCAGCAGGTGCCAAAGCCGGGGCCCTCAGGCTTGCCCCATGCTGCCCAGCTCACTGTCATCATTCGGTGCAGGTCCACCATCTCGGGCACTCGGCCCTTGCAGAGCAGGATAACGGTGCCTGTGGGGTCCAAACCTCTCCGGCCAGCCCTACCCGCCATCTGCACATACTCCCCAGGGAGTAGGTCCCGGAAGGTAGAGCCGTCGTGCTTGTGCATGGAGTCAAACACCACTGTTCGAGCTGGCATATTTACACCCATGGCAAAGGTTTCCGTGGCAAACAATACCTGGGACGTGGAATAAAGGATCAGCAAAGAGGCTATGCACAAACACCTAGCATGCCTTACTCTGTGGCAAGGCTCCCTAGCAATGATCCAAGTGGTTAACTCACGGAAGTCCAATGAACGTTCCAGGCAAATCTTTGGATTGGGGACTATCACTTTCCTCACTTTATTTACTTTGCTGCCTATTTCTCTGTAGCCCCATGTCCCACTTCCATCCCCTCACTGTCAGTTGCCCAATGTCTTTAATGAGTATCATTTTTTGTGAATAAGTCCTTGCACACTGTGTTGTATGTGTGTAATTTACAACTCACATTAAAGGCAGCTATAAATCCCCTTCTGTTTCCTTATATTTCCTCCAAATAGTGTTTTCAGCATCCACCCATGTTCCTGTGGTTATACCTAATCCCTTGCTTCCTACTATAGCAGGACACGCTGTGGGGTGCATGCCCTACAGTTACCTACCTGGTCTCCCAGTGAAGGGTACCTCAAGACCACCACAAATACATTGCCAGCCACAAGACTATAGCCAACAAAGAAAAAGCAGACATACGAGTATTCTCTCATGCACCAGGGTGAAAGTATTTTTGTGGTTTACACTCAGGAATAGAATTGAGGATCAAAGAGTATGTTACTCTTACCTAAAGAATGCCAGACTGGCCACCCCTGTACAAGAGTGCCTATAATCCTATACAGGCAGCCTCACTTTACTGCATTTTGCATATACTACATTTTCATCCGCAAAGAGGAAAGACCCTCCACCAACAAAAAGATTACAATTCAATGAAGGCTCAGGAGGTGGTGTACATTTTTTAACAATATTCTTTAGTTAAAATATGTATGTTGTTTTTAGACATAATGTTATTGTACACTTAACAGAGTACAGTACAGTGTAAACGTAACTTTTATATGCACTGTGAAACTAAAAAATCCATATGACTCACTTTAGTGCAATATTTACTGTGGTGGTCTGGAACCAAACCCAAAATATCTCTGAGGTCCACCTGTAGTCTCCTATGGCTTTGGCAACACTTGGCATTAGCTAGTTTCCTAAGTTTTATCAGCTTAATTGCTAAAGTTTTATCTCATGAGTATTTCAATTTGCACTTTTCTGATGATAACTTCTATGCTTGCTAGAAGTTTCTAGCTTTTTGGGTTTCTCTTCTGAATGGGGATTTTAAGATGGAAAAGTCTCGCAGTGAGGAAATAGTGGGGTAGCATAGGCACCTTGACCAAGCCACGACTGAAAAGCATCTCCACAATCTCCTTGAGGATGGGTAGGATGCCGCTGTGGTGCACCCCTAGGCCTCGGTGCAGAAGCTCTGACATGTGCAGGACCTGCAAGGAGCCAAGAGGCGCATGGTCAGGGGCAGGTCGTAGAGTGAAGCACCCCTTCCCACCAGTTTCCAAGTCCCACCTCCAGACCTGGGGCAGCTGGCGGTCAGAGCCACGGAGGCGAGCAAGGCAGCGCTGCAGAAAGAGGTGAATCTCGCTTTTCTCTGAATTTGTGGTGAGGTCCAGGGAGGTGAGGCCTGAAGCCTGCTCATCACAACGGCCCCGGGAGAAGGTGAACACCACCACAGGCAGCTGCGCACGGTTGCGAAGGGAGGCCAGGAGGGACAGGTACACACCTCGGTCCTACGGAAGTGCAAAGACAGAGGTGGAATCCCTGAACTAGGGGGGACAAAAAGGGGTAGCAAGTAAAGAGTGTCAAGTTGGGCAATACTCGTAATTCTAGTGCAATTCCCCAGGGGATGAAGGAAAAAACAGGTGATGACAGGTACTAAGCCTACTGGTTCTCACCTGTGCTGGCCCCCCATGATGCGTGGGCTGCTTGGCCCCAAAAGTCTGGGCATGTTTGCTCATCCTCTCCTTCTTGGCCTCCACAGCTGCATAGTACCTGGGATACCCAAAGGGGGGCTGTCACAGTCACACCCCGCCAGGTCCAGCCCCGACTCTACCCCTGCATCTCCTGCTTACCCCTTTGTGTGGAAGGCACCTTGGGAGTCCAACAATAAGAAGAGTTCACCCTGAGTCTTGGGACTGTTGCCTGTAAAGAGATAATGCTCCAGGGGGACTGGGCGAGCAACAGTGCTGATCACATAGATCTGGCGACGCTTCAGTCGTCTTGAGTAGGAAGGGAACAGTGGGTCAGAAGTGGGAGTGTGGGAAGGAACAGCCCACATTCCCACCCACCTTCCCACTTCTGGCTTCACCCAGTCTTTTCTGACAGCCAGATTGGAAGGCTGTCCCTGTCATCCTATCTCTCAGCATGCAAAATGGTCTGGGCCTAAACTGGCCATGTTCCCCAGCCCCACCCCTTCCTCCTCCCACCCCCAAGGTCTGACCACTCTTCCTGCTGAGGCAGTCCTCCCCTCCAGCCCAACTAAGGAAGACTAGTCTTTTTCACCCAAGCACTCCAGGACACACATCTCACCCAATCCAGTCAGCAAATTCAAGGGCGTTGGGAACAGTGGCACTCAGAAGGATTACAGAGACGTGTTCAGGTAGCATGATGAGCACCTCCTCCCACACGACCCCACGCTGGGCACAGAGAGGGAAGACAGGTCATAGGTGGCTCAGAGGGGCTGCCCTTCAGTTCCAAGGCTTTCATGGAGGGCTAAGAAGGCAGTAAGGTTTCAGTGTATGTGGATGAGAGAGCTGCTGAACTAGTCCTACAGGAAAGGATTCCTGGGTCCAGGTCCCCATAGACCTCATGCCCCTTACCTCAGCATCATTAATATAGTGGACCTCGTCAAAGATGACCCACTCCAGGTCCCGGATGACATCTGAGCCACTGTACAGCATGGAGCTGGGGAAAAGAGACCAAAGGCTCAATCCCTAGTGGTTCATGCCTCCACCAACTCAGCCAACAAGCTCTCCAGAATAGCTTCACCTTCCTAACCAAAAATACACCTGTGTTGAGTGTCCATCTCTCACCGAAGGATCTCTGTCGTCATGATGAGGCAGGAGGCTTCTGGGTGCAGCTGTATATCCCCGGTGAGCAGCCCCACGTCCCCAAATGAGTTTCGGAAGTCTCGGAACTTTTGGTTACTCAAAGCCTTGATAGGTGATGTGTAGATGGTGCTGAGAAGAGGGGGTAAAGTGAGCCAGTCTCTCCATACAGACTGTGGTTAGCACCTTCTCTCCCATTCTGAGCCCTCCCAGCAGCATGCCACAGAGCTCAGGTGCCCCCCTTTCTTCACCCAAACTGCCCTTATTCTCCTTCATGACATGACCCCAGAAAAATTCTGTCTCACAACCACTTCCTGAACAAAATTCACATAGGTCATTCTTTTAAACTCTCTCTCCACACCTTCTCATTTCTTCCTGGGCCACTCTCCCAACTAAAAGATTGAAGTAAAGATGCGGGAAGAGATGAGATTGAGAAAGGATGCAGGAGAAAGCAGGGAGGGCTGATGGAGGGAGAGGGACATGTACCGTGTCATGTGCTTCTGGGCAAGGGCAATGGCATATTCAGCCACAACTGTTTTCCCCGCAGATGTGTGAGCCGCCACAAAGACTGAGTCATGCTGTTCCAAGTGCAGGATGGCCTGTTTCTGGAACACATCAGGCTCAAATGGCCACTGTGGGAGAGAGAAATAGATGGAAACTAAAGAAGGGAGGGGAGAAGGGCCTTCCAACCTCTAGCTCATGGGGCATGCAGGGCAGTAGGGAGAAGACCAGAGTGAGGTCCAAGACTGGCCAGGAAGGCATCTGGCCTCTGGTGAGAAGAGACAAGGCAGTGGGCTGGGAGGAAATAGGCAAGCATGTGAGGACTGTGCCACACTACCTGGAAGGCTGGCTGGGGAATGAGGCGGTAGAAATCACCAACAGGGGTGGTGACATCCACAGGAATGGCCCATTGCTCCTGAGAAGGGGTTTTGAGGGTATCTAGGGAGGATGCAACTGTGGGTGCTTCCTAGAAAAGTAGGGGTAGGGGTGATAAAGATACAACCAGAAAGCTCTCCATTACCACTCCTCCCAAAAGATGCTCTAATTCTTCCCCTTAGATCTAACCAAGCCAGTCCACCCTCCTGGTGGCAAGGCCCCCTTCTTTCCAGTTTCAACTGCCAGAAGCATCAACCTTCAAAGCGAGGTCCTCCAAGCTGTTTGCTCTAGCCAAAGGAACAGTGCAGGGAGAAGGTGAGATAGCGTCCCCTCCAGTACTGCTTGGCTGTCCCATTGCCTCTCTCTCATCTTCGTCACCTCCACCCAGATCCAGGGGCTCTAGCAGATGGCTGAGGCTGAGCAACCCAGGAGCTGGAGCTGGGTGATCTGAGGAGCAAGGCAAAATAGGAGACCTGATCATGCCCATCTCTGTTCTATAGAAGAAGGACACCATTTCTTCTATGCCCCCATCTCAAAACTCACCCTTTGGTGCAAAGTCCACACCTTTCTTGAAGCCAGGTGGAACAGTAAGGAAATCTGGAGGACGGAGACAGAAAAGGTCAGGACCACTATACCCTACTGTACAAACCACACGTTACATAAATCTAAAGGGTGCCATTTATAGCATAAGGGTTGTAGCTGGGGACAGCTGTTATAATAATCTTCCAACAAACAACAGTAAAGGCTGTTAAGGAAGAGGGACCTTATCTTAATTTGCTCAAAGGCATGGAAGGGCTGGCAGCAGCCCAGTGAAAGGCCTGGGCTCCTTATCCTCAGGGTCCAGACTTGGAGCCCTGCCTCCTAAGAGTCCATCCTGGCACCACCTCACCTTTCTCAAAGTCTATCTCCTCCTCTGCTTCCTCCTGCATGCTAAGATCCGTTATGGTGGGCTCATCCATTCCACCTAGGGAGAGGTTGGACACATAAGGATTCATACAGGAACCGTTCCCTGGAGACAGATAGTTCCCTCCCCTACAATCTCATTTCTACAAGTCACCTGGCCAGAAAGGGTACTGTGTTGGATTCCCCCACAGAGACTGGGAGATAGGCCCTGGTGGCCGGTGAAGAGATAAGGAGGTTGTGGCCGACAGGTCTGTATTCTCCAGCAGGACCTGAGGCAAGACATCAGAGCCCCAATGAGGTTGAACTTGCCTCTGGCCCTCCTTTTCCCAACTCTGCTTCTTGTAGCCCCTGATCTCTTACCTCCTTGTAGCCCAGTATGTGGCCTGTGGTTGGGTGTCTTTGGGCTTGGAGGTCAGAGGAGACTGGGGCGCCCAGTAGAGCAAGGAGAGACCAAGGATCCATCTTCCTCTGCCATTTTCTGGAGAGAAGGAAGTAATTTTCAAATCTTCTTTCTCCTCTGTCTCAGCTTCCTTCAGGGACCCATCTTCCTAGTCCAAGCCCCTTCAGACCCCTCACCGGGCTGAGTGCTCCAGGCCATGCAGAGGCAGCCAGGCTGGAGATGACAGAAACAACTGCTCTGCTTCTTGCTGCAGATCTGGGGCACAGGGAGGGAGGCCATGGGGAAGCTGGAACAAGAGCAGGGTGAGAGAAAGTGATGGGACCCATATTTAGGTCAGGAATGGTACATGTCCCAGACATATCCCAGAAGAAAAGAGATTTGAAAGAGTAGTTCTCCCAGCTAAGGTATGGCTGGTTCTCCCTGCTCATCCTCATGGGGGCTCTGACCCACAGCAGGTCCTGCACCAGTCCAGGCCTGGATGACAGGCGTCGAGAGAGAAAAGCAGGTCATGCTAGATCCTACAGTAAGGTTTTAAGCTCAACGTGGGTCAAAGATTAGGGGGTCAAAGGTCACTCACGGTGCTTTCTGGAGCCCCAGGTACATTCAGCAACTCCCAGCGCCCAGTGCATCCCAGCTCCACAGCCCGAAGAGGCAGGTCCAGGGGATCTGGGGGAGGTAGCCCTAAGAGAGAAAGATCAGAGGTCAGGAGTCAAGCATTGATTCTAGTCTATTCCTTTGTCCCGCCCCCCTCCCCCTCACCGAGGCGCTCCCTCTCCATCATCTTGAAGCCACTGCGGCCGCCCCACTGCCCGGAAGTGCAGCCAAGAGCCAAGGGTAAGCCTCGCCCCCAAAAGGGCGGAAATGAAGGCAACTTCCGTGACACAGCCTGGCCGGGCGCAGACAAGCGCTACTGAGCAGCTGCTTTAAAAATACCGGAGGAAGGCCGGGCGGAAGTGCCTTCGCCTCGGGGCCGCCTCGGTACCGCGTTTTCCTCCTCTCGTACGTCATCTCTCTGAGCCCGCGATCCGCCGCCCGAAAGCTTGGGCTCTGGTTGACGTCCCCTCAAGTAAGGCCTCCTCTTTTTCATCCTTCGTCTCGTTTTGCCAAGCCTTGTCTCTTCTCCTTCTGTTTTTCGTTGCTCTGAGAGCGCTGTGCGGGTTCCACTGCTTCCTCTGCAGTTCGGAGCTGGCGGTTGCCATACTAACCCCACTGGGGATAGGGGGCTTTTGGTGCCATCGTAGTGGCTATGGAGAGAATGTTCCATGTGGTGCCCTAAGGCGCTGGTGTCCAAGATTCCTGGAGAGGAGGGAATGCTGGTTGACCCCGACGAGCGGGGGTTTGGATGGCAGCCTAGCTTAAGAAAGGGGTAGGGAGAGGACACACACAGGAGTCAGCAGGCCTGGGGGGCTGAGGTTGGGTCCTGTGGACGGCATGTCAACCCTGCGTGGTGACAGTGGAGAACGATATCTTGGGCCCTGCCCCTGAATCAGGAGCCACCATGTTGGTGATACCCCCTGGACTGAGCGAGGAGGAGGAGGCTCTGCAGAAGAAGTTCAACAAACTGAGGAAAAAGGTGAGGGAGTGTGTGGGGGCCTGGCCCAACCTTTCACCTATTCTCTGAGGTCACCTGGGGTGAGTGTGAGGGGATGAAGGGTTCTTCTGGCTCTTACCTAGAGACTATCACCTGTCATTGTAGCTTCGGAGGTGGGTATTGTCTTGTTTTGTACCTTGCCTCTTTTCTACTCAGTTTGCCACAGGTTGTCTCTGTTTCCCAACAGAGTTAGGTTTTTCCAGTTCTATCTGATGTCTTACTGATAACCACGTATCCAAACTATTTTAATCTAGTTCCATTTTTTGATCTCCCAAATATGGACTCATCACATGTATTTGTAATTTAAAAATCTCATCTCTGCCCTGGCCAGGTAGCTCAGTTGGTTAGAGCATCATCCTTATACACTAAGATTGTGAGTTTAATCAATGAATGCATATATAATTTAGAACAACAAATCGATGTTTAACTCTCCTTCTCCCTTTCTTTCTTTCTTTTTTTTTTTTAATTTTACTTATTTTTCAGAGAGAGAGGAGAAGGGAGAGAGGCAGAGACAGAGATAGAGATAGAGATAGCAATGTACGGTTGCCTTTCACCTGCCTCCAGCTACAGACCTGGCTGGAGACCTGGCTTGCAACCTGATTATGTTGCCCTGGCTGGGAATCGAACCAGTGACCTTTGGGTTCACAGGCCGGCGCCTTATCCACTGTGCTACCAGCCAGGGCTTCTTTCTAAAATCAATTTAAAAAAATGTCTCATCTGATTCTCCATTTGCATAGCTAAACATTTGCCAAAACTTCTTGATTCTTTCTTAAAAATAATTTCTCCCATGTACTTTTTCCTGTGTATTCCATAGATCAGGTCTTTGTTGACATTCACTTAAACTGTTGTAATGGTCTCTAAACATGGTCCTTACTGTTTTTTAAAACAGACTTCTTTATTCTTTTTTTTTTTTTTTTCTTCATTCTTTTTTAAATGATCCATTGAAAACACAAGATCCTGTCCATTTTCTTCAAACTCTTAAGTGGTTTCCTATTGTCTATAGGACAAAGCCTAAGTTGGCATCAATTTTTAGTAAAACACAACTATTCACTAGTCCCAAAACATGCATTCCCAAAGGCTTCTTATCTCTGTATTTTTGCCTTCCTGTTTTCTTTGTCTAAAATGCCCTTTTTTTCTCAGGCTCCATTGGGTAGTTTCTACCCATGGTCCAGTTTAATAGCCAGTTTTACTTGCTCTTAAGCAGTTTGCGCTTCTTAGAAACATTCTTGGCAATTTAGTCATTTCTCATATTGTGCACTTCTTGGGGGAGGGAGGACTGTATCTCATACTTTTGCATGCTCCTGTTATAAAGTAACAAATGAGTGTTCTTGTTAAATATACAGGGGATGGGTGGATGAAGCCTCCAAGAAAGGCACATAGGCTTATACTTACCTGCAGTTTATAACCTGGGGCCCTGGTTCATGATGGAATTCCTTATCTTCACCTTGAAAACATGATACTCTGGAAAGCCTCTGGATACCATGGTTTGCATATCTTAGATATTGCCGGTACTGTACATGGTGTGGGAGACCATATGTAAAGAGTTGGGGCTGCCTCAATGAACCACTGCAGGGGCAACCATTTGCATTATTTTGTCTAAGAAAGGTGGCCTTTGGAGTGATGTGCCCCAGGGGCTTTGGGAAAGGATCTGGTTAGTCCTGGGTCCTCACCAATCCCTCTCTTCTCATTCTTGTTCCCAGAAAAAGGCATTGCTGGCACTGAAGAAGCAAAGTAGCAGCAGCACAGCCAACCAGAGTGGTGTCAAACGCTGTGAGTAACAGGAAAGGGGATAAGGTGGAAATAGGGAGCATAGGACTGAACTTTCTCACACCTGAGCAACATAACACCTCTTTCCCTCGCCACTCCAGCACTGTCAGAGCAGCCTGTGGTGGACACAGCCACCGCAACAGAGCAGGCAAAGCAGCTGGTGAAATCAGGAGCCATCAGTGCCATCAAAGCTGAGACCAAAAACTCGGGCTTCAAACGTTCTCGAACCCTAGAGGGAAAGTTAAAAGTAAGCACAAGCAAAAAGCTTGTTTAGGGGACCCTTGACATCAGAGGGTATTCCTCCAAGTTGGAATGGAGGTAGGTTTAGGGGAAAAATAATGCTTATTCAATCATGGGCAAATCGTTCTACCATTCTGGGCTTCAGGTTGCTTATCTGAAAGTGAAGAAAATGGATGACTCCCACATTATCCATTTTACGTATTCTATACCTTTAATCCATGAATTAGAGCTCTTGCATTGTGTTGTGCGGGAGTTGAATAGGCCAGAATGTCATCTGGTTCAAGGGATGTTTAGGTGAACTACTTTAAGGATATATTAGGGTCATTTACTAAAAATACCACATAATCAAAAGTGCAAAGGAATTAAAAAAGAAAGTTGGTAGAAATAAAAGAGAAAATAGATAGGCCAGAGGAAGCTGAGAAGAGGGTGATAGAAGAGGAATCCCCTCTGTCCAATGGTTAGGCCTCCTGCTTCCACACTGAGATATGTCTCTACGACCTTCCAGGATCCTGAGAAGGGGCCGGTCCCCACTTTCCAGCCATTCCAGAGGAGCATATCTGCTGATGACGATCTACAGGAGGTAACAGTTCCCCATGCTCTGTCCCTGGGGGGACTACATGCCACCACCTAGGAGCCATCTTAACTGAAACTTGGTCTCTTTCAGTTGTCCAGACGTCCCCAGAGGAAATCTCTGTATGAGAGGTTAGCAATTTATAAATAGAACTGGGTCCCAGAGAGTGGGGGTAGGGTGCTTGGGAAGTATGGGGCTGGAATGGAAGGAGCTGAGGCTGCAGAGGGAGTGTTGCATCTCCACAGGATCTGGGAAGAAAAGGTAAAGGCCCCATTGATCTTCACTGACTGCCTTCTCCTAGCTTTGTGTCTTCCAGTGATCGGCTTCGAGAACTGGGGCCAGATGGAGATGAGGCAGAAGGCCCAGGGGCTGGTGATGGCCTCCCTCGAAGCTTTGACTGGGGCTATGAAGAACAACGTGGTAGTGCCCACTCCTCAGTCTCCCCTCCCCGAAGCCGCAGCCGGGACTGCAGTCATGAGCGGAACCGGGACCGGGACCGGGACCGGGACCGGGACCGAGAACGAGAGGGCCCTTTCCGCAGTGAGTGAGCTTGGCTGATGGGGAAAGTGGCCTCAGATAGGATTTAGGGGGCTCCAACTAAAGTGCACTGTTTGTTTGTTTTTTTAAAGATTGTATTGCTTTTAGAGAGAGGGGTAGGGAGAGAGGCAGAGAGGGAGAGAAACATCAGTGTATGGTTGCCTTTCACCTGCCTCCAGCTATGGCCCTGGCAGGAGACCTAGCTTGCAAGCTGCTTATGTGCCCTGCATGGGAGTCAAACCAGCGTCCTTTGGGTTCACAGGCTGGTGCCTATCCACTGAGCTACCAACCAGGGCTCTGAAGTGCACTCTTAAAGTAGAGGGTGAAACACGGTATGTCTTGTGATCCCGTAGGGTCGGACTCATTCCCTGAACGCCGGGCCCCTCGGAAGGGGAATACTCTCTATGTATATGGGGAAGACATGACGCCCACCCTCCTCCGTGGGGCCTTCTCTCCCTTTGGAAACATAATTGACCTCTCCATGGACCCACCCAGAAAGTAAGGATGACAATCAGGCAAAACAATAAGTCCCAGGAGTAACTGGGGTATATGGCCTGGGGGAGGAAGCCAACATGTCTCCATTGGCCTTTAAACATGTATTTGGCTGCTTCAGAAGAACCTGTAATCCCTCTACTAATTCTGTTTTCTCTCATCCCAGCTGTGCCTTCGTCACCTATGAAAAGATGGAGTCAGCAGATCAGGCCGTTGCTGAGGTTGGGATTTCCCAGATCTGTTCCTCCCACCCCTCCTGCCATCCTCATGTTTTCTCTTTAAAGTATTGGGAGCCAGGAGGAAGTCATTTCCTCTTGATAGAAAAATCTCTCCCTACTCACACAGGAAACCTTATATTCTCAGATCCCTGCTCAGTGTACTCCTAGGATGACAAGTCATGAAAACCCTTCTTTGGTGTGTCTGTAATGTTCCCCCATCCTCTGCCCCCTCCCCTCTTCTTCCCCAGCTCAACGGGACCCAGGTGGAGTCTGTGCAGCTCAAAGTTAGCATCGCCCGCAAACAGCCTATGCTGGATGCTGCCACTGGGAAGTCTGTCTGGGGCTCCCTCGGTAAGAACAAGATTTCACTTCATCCTATCCCCCATGCCTCACCCCTTGTTTTGTTTTCCTGCATGCCCCTGGATTCCCTCGGGATCAGAATTTGTGGGAGGCTGTGGGAATGGGAAGGAGAGTAGGCAGGTTCTCTGTCAGTTGGAAGTAGAAGAAAGAAGAAAAGGTTTGAAAACAACCTCCAATAATAACAGGGAAGATGTGGAAGTGGGTCAGGCTCATGAGGGTGATGAACATCTCATGTGGCCTTGTTCGTTTTGAGATGAAGTATAGTAGGTTTTGTAAAGTAAAAGTTCATAATAGAGATCTAGAACTCAGGTGTAAGGTGAGAAATGAAAACAGATTAGTCATCTGTATCTCACAGTGTCCACAAAATGATAGTATCTTTGGGGAGGAAAAAATGACCCAGAACTGGACTTGGGAAATTTTCAGGGGATATGTTAGGAAGCAAGGCTGTGTTCCTTGTGCTCCACCTGTTTCATCCCTTCTGACATGTTAGGATGAAGTTGATGCAGCAAAGGAGACAGCAGGAGGGGTCAAGGCTGGGAGCAGCACCAGTGGGACCCGGGCCATTGAAGCCCAAAGGACACCAACTTTGAGGAAGGGGTAATCAGCAGAGTCAGGGTACAAAGATCCGAGAGATAGGAGCTAGTATGGGGTGTTATTCTAGCCCCAGAGTGGCATAGAGGAACTCCTTGGAGATGGGGTGAAGAGAGGGACACACTGGGTATAAGGAGGAAAGAGAAAGGGGAAGGAAAGCTTGAGGCTCAAGGGAGAACACTCAGGGCCAAAGATACCCCTGGAATGAGTTCTCTTGGTGGAGAGAGTAACATTTCTTAGTGTGAATAACTCATTTTAGCTAGAATAGATTTTCCTGACAAAGGAGTGGACAAAAGGGGTTCAGAGCAGGAGTGGCCTTGCAGTTAAGAGGAAGGATTCAAGCCCTGGCTTGTGGCACAGTGGGTAAGGCACCAACCTACAAACCCAAAGGTTTCTGGTTTGATTCCCAGCCAGGGCACATAATGAGGTTGCAAGCCAGGTTTCCAGCCAGGTCCATAGCTGGAAGCAGGTGAAAGGCAACTATACATTGATAGCTCTCTCCCTCTCTGCCTCTCTCCCTTCCCCTCTCTCTGAGAATAATAAATAAAATCTTTAAAAAAAATAAGGATTCAGAAAAGACCAGTATGTCAACAAAGGACTATAAAGATTTTCTAAAGTTTTAATTTTTTTTTTAAATATATATTTTTAATTCATTATTTTTAGAGAGAAGGGCAGGGAGGGAGGAAGAAAGGGAGAGAAACATCAATGTGTGGTTGCCTTTCACCTGCCTCCAGCTGGGGAGCTGGCTAGAGACCTGGCTCGCAACCTGCTAATGTTTAATTTTTGATGTATCGACTAAAAGCAATAAGTAAGCATATTCACATGTGTCTACAATAACCTGTGGGATTTTTCTAAGAAAAAGACATTTATTACAGTAACCCCATATGCCAAGGTGACAGCACACCACTCACTCTGCCCTGGTGATGATTTGGCAACTACTGGCCTCCAGGGCTAAGGGGAGACTGGCCATCCCAACCACTAGATGGCAGCATAGAAACTGGGCTTCCAAGAACCAGAGACCAGGAGTGAGATGATCAGACTCTGGGCCTGGGGTCTCACCAATGCTGTCCTTCAGGCCTTAACTAATCCTTTCCTTCCAACCTAGCCGTCCAGAACAGTCCTAAGGGTTGCCATCGGGACAAAAGGACCCAGATTGTCTACAGTGATGATGTCTACAAGGAAAACCTTGTGGATGGCTTCTAGTTACAGAGCTGGATTTCTCATGCCTCGTCTGCCCCAACACTGGTCTCAGTAAAACACTGAGGTGGAAGCTCACACATCTCCCTCAGCCTCTGGTTTTTCAGCACTTGGGATTGTGGTTGAGCCTTTAAAAGGGGCTGTTAGATTTGATTTCATTTGTAACAAGCTGCCAGTGCACATTCCCCAATCCCTTACCCCGAAAGGATCTTGAACGCAGGTATTGTCACAGCTATTTTAATATGATCTCTTGCCCCTTTCCAGCAGGAAACCCCTTATAGAAACCCCAGGTCCTCGTCTTGGAGTTTCTCTTTGAGCCAGGGCAGCACTTGGAAAAGGTTGATGTGAAAGTCTCGGGCGTAAGCAGGTACCCGGTGCTGCAACCTCCTGTCTTTGCAGACATCCACTACACCCCAGCTGATCACACCAACCTGGAGAGGGCAGGAGGTTGCCATGGATCACTTAGTAGAATTCCTTCCTCATACCAGGAAGCACAACTACTCAACAATTGCATTTGCACTTTCCTCTGCATCACCCAGGCCAAACACATGGTGCTGAGCCAGCCAATTCAGGGAATAGTCCCAAGGTGAGTCAGGTTCTGCCCTCCCCTTTCTAGCCACATCTGTTGACCTTTCCTACTTTGGGGTCTATGCTGACCAGTTGGCATCTCCCCATGGCTAGGAAAGGGGGACACTCACTTGAATGAATCGATTCCTCTTATGAATAATCAGGGGACCACCAGAATCACCTACAGGAGAAGAGAAGCTGTAGGGAAAGACTCTTGGGCCTCAGGAACTTGCAACACGACCAAAGAGCCTTTTCTCACCTCTACAAGTGTTGGGGTCAGCATAGGGATTCACCCCTCCAGTGCAAAGGAACCTGGGGGTGACCACTTGAGAGATGTCCTTGACTTTCTCATATCCTGGGGCCTTTTGAGCATCCCTCTCACATGCAGCTTTCTATAGGTGAAGTAGAAAGCGTGGAGAAGAAGCGGATGAACAGTTTTCTTAGGGAGAATCAGAGCTTAAAGGAACTCCTTAGGCTCCCACATTTCTTACTTGATCCCCATTCTTGATGTAGACCTCCTTCCTAGCCAGCATCTTCTTCCCATCCTTGGCCAACTCAGACACAAACAGAGCTTTGATGTCCTTTGCAGGGAGCAGCTCTTCCACTGGACACATAGACAGGCTATGTGATTTCAGCACTCTCCCTCCCCACCATCTCAGCAAATGACTGGCTCCTCCCTATGAGTTAGGGGCTTAGTGGTTATCTCCTGCAGTTTCTTCTCATGTCCCTCTTATCTCACCCTAGTGTTCTCCCCAAATATGTCTTACTCTGCTGCTGGCAAGTGGTTGACAGTGGGAGCCTCAAAGCTTGATTTGTCCCCTCAGTGCAAGGGAGACAGATAGGCCTGTTAAAAAGAGATGGGGAAATTCAGGGATGGCAAACAACCTGCTTCGGTTCCAGCCCCACCTTTTGCAGCTTTTTCTCAAGCCAGGTGTCTGACCTGAGAGTCTCGCTATACTTCAGCTTCTTCTTAAGCTTGATCAGAGCCACGTCGTAGTCATAAAATTCAGGAATTTCTTCTGCTTTTTTCCCATTGATGTTGTACTTGGGGTGAAATAGGACTTCTTCTATTTCCAAGTCATGCTTCTGCCCTCCTAAGGTTGGAGGGGAAAGGATGCTTCTGAACCACCCACATTCCTGTGGGCAGTCTCCTACCTTTGGCCCCATAGCATCCCTAACTGATCCAGCCTACAAAGGAAGGGTCTACATGGAGGGCAGATGTACTGTGGGCTCTTGAACCAGGAGATAGTAGCCAGTGGATGGAGCTCAGAATTGATTCTTGCATCATCCTTACCCACGTTGACCTTGATTGAGTGTAACTGATCATCCACCGTAAAACAGTGTGCTGCTGTCAGCACAAAGTACTCGGACACCACAGCCCCCATGCAGTTCTCGTGTCCCTTTGAAGGACGCTGGGAACAGAATGGCAGAGGGTGAAAGTTCTGCTTTCACAAATGCCACAATCTAACATGGAAAGTCCCCTTTCCCCTACCCCCATTTCACCCTGACCTCTCCTCCCAGAAGTCCCCACCACCAGAACACTGTCCTTACAGTGACTGAGATCTTGGCCTGCCACGGTTGTTTGTGGTAATCGGAACCTTCCTTGTGCTCCCAAACCATGCCACAGAGACCCAGAGTCCGGGTTTCATCTGGCAAAAAAGGAGAATGTGCTGAAAGCTGGGACACTATTCCAAATGGCAGCACCTTTTAAAGGAGGGGCACCTACATGTTGGGGGAGGCCCATAAGGCCCATAAGGAAAAGAGGAAAGGCAGGGGCATTTGTTTACTTGTGATGGAGACAAGAAGTCACTGGTACAGTGAAAACAATTTGAGACTAAGATCAGAGACCTGGCTAATTTCAGGCCCAACTCTTGCTAGCTTGCTGTCCCTTGACATCTTTGGGCCACAATTTTCACATCTGTAACAAGGGACTAGAGAAAGATCTCTGATGTCATTGGAGCTCTGAGACTAAGATCAGGAAGTAGACAGTGTCAGGAAACAATGATGACACTGGTAGAGACAGGAAATAAGCCCAGACTGCCAGGGCTTCAGGATAAGAGGAAAGATTGAGTGATTTTCGGGGGCCTGGGGAGAGCCGAGTTTCCTGACTATTTTCCACTCTTCTGATATCTTCCTACCAAGCATTTGGATGAAAACATCCTCCAGGTTTTCCATGTCCTTGACTTTGAACACATGTTGCTCTTTATCTTTCTTGGAAGCCAAAGCATTGATGTTCTCTTGATTTACCAGAGGCCCAACCCCAAACACGTAGACATCTGAGGGAGAAGACAGGAGGGTGAGGGTCCAGACACTCGGGCAGGAACTGAGAAAACAGAGTGCTGGGTTCCAAGTAATAAAACTCACCCAGGTACTCTTCCCTTGGGTTTTTGCGATCCCTACCAATGTCCAACAAGGCCCGGATATCATGAATGACAGGCACTGGGTCCCCGCCCATGTTGTGCAAGCCTACAGAAGAGATGGACGATGATTGGGGAGGCAATGAGTAGGGTCAAGAAAGGTAAGTTGGCTAGAAATAGTGATACATGGCTGTTTAAGCAGGTTGGGAGAGAAATGGAAGTGACAGATCATGGAGAGTCCCACCTTGTAAAGTATCACAGAAAAGAACATAGTTGAGGCCCATTCCTGCTTAGGGCCCCAACCATGAGTCAAGTGTTAACATGTGGACTGACGGGCCACACTGGTATGAGAGGTTGGGGAGTTTGAAGGGAGAAAGGGCCCTTCTGACCATCAGTCATGAGAATGATGACATGGCGGGTGCGGTTCCAGCCTTCAGGGGGACTGTTTCCTTCCCAGCTCATCATGCTGTACACAGCCTGGAGAGCCCTCTTGGTGTTAGTTCCCGTCTTCAACTTGTGATCTGTGGAAAGACAGGAGGTTGTCACCTTTCCTAGCCTCCCAAGGCATCCTTGAACTCCAGAGGCCTGCCAGCAATAGAGCCCACATTTTCCAGCTTTTTTAGTTGATACCCCTCAGACTTCCCTTTGACCACAAAATGACCCTCTCGGTCCATAACAGGTTCCCACTGACCCTGCTGTCCAACCATACTCTAAAAAGTGGTTCTTCCTGCCTCCCATGTGGTCTCTGGCGTCTCTGACCCCAAAGTGAACCTCCCAACATTCCATTCCCTGATTTCTTACCATCATAGCTGATTTTGTTGAGCTTCTCTGTGACCCAGTCAGCATTACTGCTCTCTGCTTGGGATACTCTGATCAAAATGTTGGTGTCTGTGGCATATGTCACTAGACCATATTTTGGCTTCACTCCATAACTTGCCACCTAAGGAAAGCAAAGGATCATGGCATTGCTGGAACAGGAAAGGTCATAGCAAGAAACTCAAGGGCTGACTGGCCACTGAGGTTTGCAGGGAAATCAGGGTTAAAGGTCAAAATGCTTCAAGTGAAAGAGGAGGGCCTAGATGTTTCTGGAACTCTGTGGCTCAGAGGGTCTGGGAACACCAGGAAGCTAGTCCTGACAGGGCAGAAAGATCCATTCAAGGTCCCCACATTTAGGGGGAGGGACTCTACCTTCTCAATGAAGGCTTTCAGACAGTTCTTGGCCCCTGTGAAGTTGCGCTCCCCAATGCTATCTGATCCATCCAGCACAAGGTAGATGTTCATGGAGCCCGAGGGATCCAAGACAATCTTCCTTTTCTGTTGTTCCCCTGGGTGCCAGCAGAGACACAAAGGCTCAGCATGCATGATTCTCCTGCCCATTCTCCACTCTAACCCCCCGCCCCCAGTTCCCTGCCCCATCTCCCACTCTGCCTTCAAACCTGGGATGTGCCCGTCCCGAATATCGACCACTTCTATAGTCTCTGTCAGGGAAGACAGGAAGGCTTCGGCCACCTCTCCAGGGGTATCGTACATAAAGGAGTCTGGCAGAGGAATCGGGTCAAATGTTTGGGAGGGTCAGGGACACGGACCAGAGAGATAGGGGGTGGTGGGTTTTCAGAGTGGGGAAGGTTCAGAAGTGAGGTAGTTCTACAGGGAGGTTTAGAAGTAGAAGGAGCTGAGTTGAATGGGGAGATGACAGTGCCCTGGTATGGGGACTTGAGGATGAGAGAGCAAGATCTGACCTGAGGGCATGGGTCAAGGGTCACCTTGGCAAGAAGGCTCTGTTCCACTCCAAGAGCCACCTTCCTGGCATGTTCGCCGCTGGGAGCCACGCAGGGTGAGCCCCCGGCTACAGTAGTAGGTGACACTGTCTTCAAGGCGGTACTGGCTGCCTACCTTCCTTGTGCCAATGGGGATACCTGGGTTGGGGCAGTACGCCGCTGTAGAAGCGTGAAATAAAAAGGTGAGGGCCAAAGCCAGAGGCTGAGAGGGCATCAGGTCTTAAGGCTGCAGAGTGGTCAGGGAGAGGCCACCCATTATAGGGGGAGGTGATGCTTCTCACCTCCATTGTCACAGATGGCTGTTTGCCCATCCCACCGACCAGTCACTTGGCAGCTGCGATTGGCAGAGCCCCGGAGAGTATAACCATCATAACAGCTGAAAAAGATCTCATCGCTCAGATTGTAGTAGGGGGACCGGGGCCAGTACTCCCCATTCTCAAAGTCCTGTGGTCTTGGGCAACGAATTGCTTTGGGAGAGAGGGATAAGCAGAAGTTACTGAGAGAAGGGCTGCCCTGTAGAGTATCCCTTCTGGTCTTGAGGTCCTTGTCACTGAGTAAAAGCACCTTCTTTGTCCTACAGGAGCAGGGTCACTCAACCCATGGGGAGTCCTGCTGCTTCTCTATTCCTGTTCCTGAGTGTTCTGTTAACTCCCAGGGCTGCCTGGTGCTGAATAGATGCTGAGTAAAGTTTAGCTCCCCTTCCTCCATCCTCCTCTTCCTTCCTCTGTCCTTCCCACCTCCAACCCCAGATAGCTCCTATGCTTCTTTAGCCCAACCTGTCAGCCTGCCTGGTCCCAACACACTCTAATCTCATCCTAGTCTGGACCTTGGTCACCATCTGCTTTAACCCTCTGCTACCCCATGCCCACCCTCACTGCCCTCCAACCTCTGCATTCTGCCGTCTTGACAATCTTTTGGTCTTGGGTCTGCAGGGTGCTCCAGGACCCTGTGGATCTGCAGGTGCGAACCTGCACAGGGTATGGGTAGAAGCCAGATGGACACACGTACTCCAGTGCCTGGCCCTCCTTGAGAAGCCTGAAGGAGCCACCTTTGATCCCTACTCCCTCCAGAGAACAAGGGCCTTGGGGCTCAGCCACTGGCAATGGTGTCGTGCTCACACCTAAAGAGACAGGCTGATGAAGCCTAGCCTGACAAGGCCAAGGAGGAATTCTGGAGACAGCAGGAACAGGGGCAGGGACCCTGGCTTACCTCCAGACAAGAGGCCCAGGACCAAGGGTACCAGACAGAGGCAGGGGCTGAGCTTGTTCCACATGGCCATGGAAGGCAGGAGAGAGGCTTGAGCTGGAGGCTGGATGACCTTCCCCTGAGTGTGCGGCATGTCCGCTTGGCTCAGTGTCCAAGCTGAAACTGCAGGCCTGGGCCAGGTCTCACTCCCTCTCCCTGCCCCCAACAACCTCCAGCTTTTTATGTGATCTGAGTGCTGGCACCTGTGGCTTACCCTGCCTGCCCTACCCCCATCACTTTCCGGAATGTCCAAGCGGGAGGGCCCCCCTGAGCTGCCAGTCAAGGAAATAGAAACTACAAGCCCCACCCTTTGCTGCCCAAGGTCTAGGACTCTCCCCTTCAACAGCTCCTCTTGGCCACAGTTCTCCTCCCCAACAAGCCCAGACTGCCCGCTTAGGAGCCAGAAATAAGTCCCAGCTGACCCCCCAGTTGACTGTGTTATGGAGCAGAGTCTCTGTTTGTCCAGCAGGGTCTCTGACCTGCCTCCTGAAATTCCTGGAATCATTCCTGCCTTCCCCGCCCCACCCCCCTTCCCTGGCAGAGGCACAGAGAGATGTGGAAATCACTGATTTTTATTAATTTCATAACTGGGAAATTCCACATGAAAGTGAAAGGACAGTGAGTCACATAAAACAGAGGGTGGGCTGGGCACTGTACCAGGATTTTGGAGTCTGGACTGACTCAGGGTGAGGAGTGAGGATGGGACATGGGGCCTGAAGGCAGAAATTCAAACGTAGGACATGGAAAAGATGGCAGGTTTTACAGAACAGTAAACGGACCAATAGGCATGATCAGAGGGGTAAAAAGTTCAGGATGCCCTCCAGGTGCTGCCTCAGCCAGGGCTGCAGGCGGAAGAGGTTGATGTGGAAATCGCGTGGTGGTGGGACCTTGTTACTGGGAGCTTTCTTGCGGGAGTTTTTATTGGAGTTGCTACAGGGGTTGTAGAGACCCCAGCTCACCAGGCCCACCTAGAAGAGAGAATGGAATAGGAGACAGCCACAGCCCCAGATCCAGGCCCCAACCTCCCTGATTCCTTCAAAGTCCACCCTCATCCCCACACAGGGCCACGATTCTGTAACCCCAGTCTTCCTAAGTGTCTCCCTTCTCTTCTCACCTGAAAAAACCTGAATTTCTGCTCGAGGAAAACTGCTCCCCCAGATTCTCCTGCAGAAATGAGGGACAAGAGACTGTCATCAGGGTGGTGCAGCCACATCCTGGCGTACTGTACTAGACACAGGTGGCCTTTCCTGGAGGCAACATGGCTCGGGTGGGGGATGGGTGGGAACCACTCACCTTTGCAGGGATTGTCATCCCCCTCAGTCCCACTGCATAGGAACTGGTCTGTCACCACCTCTGTGACATCTGTTAAGTTGGGGAACATGGTTTTGTCTTGGGAGACGGCCTCGATACAGCTCGTCCACTGCAGCAGGAGCGGAACAAGAGAGAAAGGTGGAATGAGCAGGCCCAGGGGACACCTGGAAGTTCAAGTTAAACCTAGGAGTAGGGGTGACTAGGGGTCAGATGCAGAAAGCAGCCACAGCTGGAAGAGGCAGAGTGACATTCTGGGTTATGCCCAGAAGAACCCCATCCCCGCAGAGCAGCCCAAACCTGAGACTCACCTCTGTCCCTGTCTTCAGGTTAATGTTCAGTTTGCCCCCATTCAAGGCCACAAAATGAGCAGGAACGCTCAGTTTGTTAAGAAGTAAGCTCTCTATAGTCAAGAAGAAGGGGAGGTTGGTGCTGGCCCCTTTGCCCAGCATCCAGACTCCTGACCTAGGTGGGGACAGGAGCACAGCCTATATTATCACCCCCAAGGCTTGGTCCCAGCTCCTCATGCACCTGAAGTCCAAGCACTCACCGTGATCTCGACAGGTGCTGCCTGGGGGTCTCCGCAGAGCCAAATTGGCCTCCGCTGTGCAGGGAAGGCAGATGGGCCTGGAGAGAAGGGCAGGGGTCACAGAGGCTCATCCTGGGTCACCCTCCTCCAGGGCTCCCAGAGGGCTGTACCCCAGATGCCGGCACCTGGCATGGGTGGACATCTTCACTTTCTGGGCAAGCTTCAGCAGGGCAATGTCATCACCATAGAACTCCACGATTCCCTGATGCTTCTTGGCAAAGACGTCAAACCCAGGGGAAATTATCACCTTCTCAATTTGGAAGTCTTTGCCCAAATGGGAATTGGGATCCCCTGGTAACAATATGGCAGATTAGGGTAGGCCAGGGCTCCTGAAGGGGCTAGAGGCCTAGGGACAAGGCCACAGGGTCAGGAACCTGGTGGGGGCCCTGCCTTACCCACGTTGACCCTCCACAGGGAACGGTCCTCATTGGCATTGCGGAAGCAGTGAGCAGCTGTCAGGACCCACTGGTCTGAGATGAGGGATCCCCGGCAGGTCTCCTGGCTCTTGGGCTGGAGGGGAATGGATGCTCTTCAGGCACTGCTGTGTCTTTGGCCCATGGCCACTTTCACCTCTGGGATCCAAGCCCCATCCCTCCTTCCTGGTACCTTGATAGTGACATGCCAAGGTGTCCTTTCCTGGGCAGAGGCATTAGCTGACATGTTCCCCACACCACATATGGTGTCTACGAGCTTGGAAACATCTGTGGGTGTGAGGAGCAGGTAGGGAAGGAGGGGCACTGTGAGCAGGTTCCCAACCTGGACCCCTAGCTGGCTCCTCACTGCCCTTCCTACTCTGGAGAGGGCAAATGAAGCTCACTCACCCAACATGTGCTCAAAGACCTGGTACAGAGCCTTTGTGTCCTGCAGAATGAAGGCATGCCTCTCACCATCCTTCTTGGACCCCAGCTCATTCAGTTCTCTCCAGTCCACATCCAGCTTGCCCACCCCGATGGCATAGATGTCTGATGGGGAGGAGGAAATCACCAGAATCTTATGTTTGGGGGCTACCCCACGAGACAGGAAGCTATATTTAGAGCTCACTGTGTCCTCCTACAAAGCCCTATATTAGCCTCACCTCTACTCCATACCTATCTGATTTTATTTCCTACAATTGCTCACCCTTCACTCTCTTCCAGGCACACTGCTTTTGTGAAGTTCCTCACATTTGCAGGCACATGCACGTGCCCACCTGAGGCCTTTAGCACAGGCTGTGCTTCTGCTAATTCACTGCTCCCCAGACCTCCCCCAACCTGGCTCACTTTCTTACCTTTTTAAGTCTTGACTCAAACATCACTATCTCAGCGGGTCCTCCCCTGGCCTTGTTGTCTGAGACTGCAATGCTCCAGTCCTTGCTTGCTTCAGGTTTTACTTTCACATGAGTCACCACCTACCATGCCCTGTGGGTTCCTCATTTCTCTTGTTTAATGCCAACAGTGGGTAAAATTATGCTCCCTCCAAAAGATATGTTCAAGTCCCAACCCCAAATACTTGTGAATGGGACCCTACTTAGAAAGAGGGTCTTTATGGGTGTGATCAAGGTGAGGTCATCCTGGGTTAGGGTGGGCCTGATCTGATGCCTGGTATCCTTAGAAGACGGGGGTTTGAACACAGACACACAGGGAGAGTGCTTTGACAACACAGAGAGAGAAAGGGAAGAAGGGGAGGTGGAAGCAGAGACGGGGGTATTCTGCCACAGGCCAAGCAATGCCTGGGCTCCCAGAGGTTGACAGAGCCTCCAGAGTGAGGTGCCACTCTGCTGACACCTTGATTTGGGACTTTTAGCCTCTTGAGCATGAGAGAATAAATTTCTGTTGTTTCAAACCACCCAAATTTGTATAATTTGTTGCATCAGCCCTAGCTGACTAATACATTACCCCTTCAGAATGACATTCCCATGGAAGCTGGCATTTTTGGTTGTTTTATTCACAGTTGTATCCTTAGAATAGTGCCTAGCCCAGAAAAGGCTCTTAGAAGTACTTTAAAATAACTAAATAAATAAGAACTCATGAACATAGCATGGAGGCAAAACTTCATATCTAGCATTCCTCTGAAAAATGTAGGCTCTGGTAGAGGAGCCTGGAGTCACCCCTCCCCTGGAGAACTGGCCCACACAACCATCCAGTGAGCATGAGCATCAGTCAGAACCACCCCAACATGGCCTAGAGTCCAGCCTCCTCCCATCCTTAGTACCCTCGAGGCCTGTTTTTGCTCACAAAGGGACCTGTATTGAGTGTAAGGAGTAAGATGCTCAGACAGACTGGGAGAAGTCTTCCCTCAGGCAGCAACCTAGTTTCATGCCCTGTGTGTTCTCTTTGACTATTTTTCTTCTGTTTCTGCTTCTTTTCAATAAAGTGTTTTTGAGCATTTCACTCTGGCCCAGTAATGCTAAAGAGTGAGGGAATGGGGTTTGGTTATATCTTCCCTAGGCCAAAGTTTTTTTATTTTGTTTTGTTTTAAAGATTTTATTTATTATTTCCAGAAAGTGAGGAAGGGAGAGAGGCAGAGAATGAGAGAAACAGAGAAACATCAATGTATGGTTGCCTTTCACCTGCCTCCAGCCATGCATCTGGCTGGGGATCTGGCTGGAGACCTGACTTGCAACCTGCTTATGTGCCCTGGCTGGAGAATTGAACCAGTGACCTTTGGGTTTGCAGGCCAGCATCTTATCCACTGCGATACCAGCCAGGGCCCTAGGCCAAAGTTTTAAAGAAGAATCTGCTTTCTACTGAGGGGAGGAGGGTCATGATGGGTGGGGGAGACAAGAAAAGGCAGGACCATGGGAAAGTAAAATTTGGGGGCTCAAAACCAGGTGCCTTTCCTTATCTGGAGCACTTCTCTCTGAAACTCTTCACTGGTCAAAGGTCAGTGAAATTTGTCTGAACCTGAAGAATTGATTTTTTAGAGCCTGCAGCTGCCAAAGCTTCAGTTACTTATCTATACTGCTATAGGGGGAAATAAATGCCAGGGACAGTCCCACAAGGAATCTAGGACTTTTCTTCCTGTAGAGATTTGTGGAACATAAAATGGTGGATAATGATGATGATGATGATAATGATGAAGATGACAACTGCTAACATACACTGTGCCAGGCAACACCTGAACATTTATCCCAATCGGCCTACAAGGCCCCCCTTTCACAAGTGAAGAAACTGCCCACAGCCACAGTTAATCAAAGATGAAACCACAGTTGAAAATATCAGTGAATTGACTCCAGACTCTTCAACATGACACTCAGCTGCCTTCATACAGAATGACATGGCCGAGGTGGGAAGGTTCTTGCTAGAAAGATGCTGAAAACATTGGCTGTGGGTCTTCTGTCTCCTGCAGAGGCAGTACAGGTGGGATTGGGGACAGAGTCTCACCTAGATAGTCGTTCCTCTTCTGGTTGATGTTCAAGATCTCTCTGATATTGTCTATAGCTGGCTTGGGAGAGCCCCCCATATTGGACTTTCCTAGAACATGGAGGGAAAAGAATTGTTTGTCTATGTGGAGATACCACAGTTCCCCACAGCCCTGAAGAAGTGCAAAGGAATTCATCCTGGGTACCTTAACACTAACATTTCCTATTCAAATTTTATCGAAATTCTCTGTATTCCAGGCACTGGGTCAGGAGCTTCATTTACTTTACCTCATTTAATTCTCATGAAACACCAGAAAGTATGGGTATTCTCATTTTATAGACAAGAACATAGCCCTGATGGGCAATGTAATGTGGACAAAATCAAGAGATCAATGACAGAGCCCAGATCCACTACACAGTTACCCTCAACTGCTCCTCAACTTCACTGCTCCAGAGCCACACCCCAATCCAGTTCACTCTAGATGACCTCCCAGGTAGGGACAATAACTAACATTTATAATCACAAGGCACTTTTACATAAACTACATAACCTTCTCTCCATAAAACTTGTGTACGGAAAAGAAGGCTGCTATTATCATTATTGTTGTCCTCATCACTGCTATTGTCACCTGCAACACTACAGTGAAACAATAATTCTTGAACTTAATTAGTTCTGGAAAACTGTTCAAGAAGCAATTTATTAAAAAATGGAATCTCCTTTGTTTGTCACCTGAGAGACACATGATCTACACAAAAG
Organism: Noctilio leporinus; assembly: GCA_004026585.1. NCBI lineage: Eukaryota > Metazoa > Chordata > Mammalia > Chiroptera > Noctilionidae > Noctilio > Noctilio leporinus. The sequence continues at coordinate 77,659 of PVIW01003975.1, read as the reverse complement.
GGTTGTTGGGACTTCCAGCTAAGATGGAAGTGTAGGTAGACACACTTTGCCTCCTTCCACCACCAAAAGCAGGATTAAATCTACCTCAAAACTATAAACAACCAGAACTACCAGAAAATCAAACAGCACAGAAGTCCAACAAACAAAAAATATATAAAGAAGTAATGCTCATCCAGACAGGAAGGAGGGGCAGAGACAGGACAGAGAGAACATGGTGTGATGGTGTTGATGGTGGTGGGGGCAAGGCAGTGGTTGTGGCCAGCCATTGGAAAGGGCAGTCCTAATTATAAAAGTCAGGAGGGATAATTGGGGAGTGATCCAAGCCCAAGACCAGACTGCACAGCTCATGGTACCAGCACTGGGGGAAATAAAGCCTCATTGCCTCTGACTATGAAAACATGGGGGTTGGGGTGGCAGAAGAAATTGCCCATCTCTCAGCAGAGTCCATTTGTTTAGAGGGCCCCCATAGTCCTAGAATGTCCACAAACCCATGCACCATGGGAACCACAAGCAGGGCAACAGTGAGAGGGGCTTCAGGCCCATATAGGAGGCAGGTGAAATGCCCAGGAAAGGGACGAGTGCTAAACAAGTAGCATTGTTCCCACTCTGACTCCTCCCCCACATACAGCACCACAAGGTGGTGAAATGGGTCACCCTTCATTGACAAATACCTAAGATTCCACCCCTTATAATATAACAGGTACAACAGATCTACCTAAGACACACAGGTAAAAACAGGAGGCTGTCAAGTTGAGGAGACAGGGAAGAATGGCCCAAAAGTGGGAGCAGATCCAGGTTCCAGTGAGAGAACTAAGTGATGAGCTGATGGTCAACCTAACAGATGCAGAGTTCAAAATGCTGTTGATAATGATGCTCACAGATTTGATAGGCTTAACAGTCATGACTGAGTACAACAAATGCATAAGGGAAGAAGCAAAAGCTATGCTAAGTGAAATTAAGGAAAATCCACACAAAACCAATGGTGAAGGGAAGGAATTCAGAGTTCATATCAATGATTTGGAACATAAGGAAGAAATAAACAGTCAACCAGCACAGATTTAAAAAGCAAGAATTTTTTAAAATGAGGAAAGGTTTAGGAAACTCTGGGACAACTGTAAACATCCGAACCACAGGGTTCCAGAAGAAAAGAGGAAGAGCAAGAAATTGAACACTTATTTGAAAAAATAATGAAGGAGAACTTTCCTAATTTGGCAAAGGAATTATAGACGTACAAGTCCAGGAAAGCACAGAGAGTCCCAAACAAGCTAGGCCCAAAAAGGACCACACCAAGATACATCATATTTAAAATGCCAAAGGTTAAAGATAAAGAGAGAATCTTAAAAGCAGCAAGAGAAAAGAAGAACATTACCTACAAGGGAGTTTCTATAAGACTATTATCTGATTTCTCAAAAGAAACTTTGCAACCAAGATGGGACTGGCAAGAAGTATTCAAAGTGATGAAAAGCAAGGACCTATAACCAAGATTACTCTATCCAGTAAAGTTACCATTTATCATGGAAGGGCAGATAGAGTGCCTCCCAGACAAGGTAAAGCTAAAGGACTTCATCATCACCAAGTAATTATTATATGAAATGCTAAAGGGACACATTTTAAGAAAAAGAAGAAGATCCAAACTATGAACATTAAAATGACAACAAACTCACAACTATCAACAATTTAGTTTAAGAAAACAAAAACAAACCAAGCAAATAAACATAATAAGAACAGAATCATAGATATGGGGACCATTTGGAGCGTTATCAGTTGGGAGGGGGAAGGGAGAGAAAAGGGGAAGTGGTGTAGGAATTAAGAAGCATAATTGGTAGGTACAAAATAGACGGGGATGTTAAGAATAGTGAAGAAAATGGAGAACTCAAAGAACTTACATGCATGACCCAGAGACGTGAATTAAGGGAGGGGGATTGATGGACAGATGAGGGATTACTGGGTGGAGGGGAGCAAAGGGGGAAAAAATTGGGACATCTATAACAGCGTAATCAATAAAATATACTTTAAAAAGAAAAAGTATTGTCAGGTAGAGAATTAATATCTAAAGTTTTGTTGTACAACTGAGACAATTTTTCTGTGAACAACTTGGTCAAGAATCAAATTGTTCAAGAACCAAGATGGTCAAGAACCAAGGTTTAACTGTATTTCTATTTTTTATCACTATTTCTACTTTATAAATAAGAAACAGAAGCTCAAAGTGGCAGGGGGAGAATGAGAACACTGGTCTTCTGACCCCATCGTGGTACTCCTTCTACTGTGCCAGCCTTACCACAGAGACAGTGACACCCACCATCTGTCAGAAGGATGATGACGTGACGGATTTCCTGCCATGCTTCTGTGTTCATGCCGAGGCGTTGCATTTGGTTATTCATCATGATATAGACACTATGTAGGGCCTTATAAGTGTTGGTCCCAGTTCCATTTTCATGGTCTGGAATATGCAAAGAGTTAGGGAGAAATAAATCCCTCTGTTTCTCCTAATCACTGGGAATAAAATTATCAACTTGTTTGATAAACTCAGACCTTGGATATCCAGAAAGAGATTTGGCATTATTGCCTGTTCAGGCATTAAGAGAAGCCCTTCCCCTTAGAAGTGCTTATAACATAATCCCAATCCAAGGCCACTCTCAAGTCCCCAGATGCAAAGATGGTATTTCCAAACAATTTGGATTGTGTAAGCATCTGCTGCCTATGCCCAGGTAGTTTACTATGACATGGGAGACTACGACACTCAGCCACAAAAACCAGTCCACGTGACTCTGGCATCTGTGGGGAGCCAAGACCAGCGTGATGCACTGGATATGCAGCACAGTAGAGGAAGCCAGGAGTTGGCGGGAGCTGGGACTCCCCACCATGAACCTGACTTGAAAACCTAAGGAACCAGAGCCCCAGATCCCTGAGACTTGAATGCCACCAAGAGACCCCCTCTCTCTAACTTGCCCAGATCTATGTGCAGGAGTCTCATTTCCTTCCCCCTACCATCACTTTCATTTGATGACACCCATACCTTTATAGTTGATGTTGTCCAGGCAGTAGAGCACTTCAATCACATCATGGGAGTTTTCGTGCAGGACAGACATGACGATTTTGGGTTCTGATGCAAAAGTGATGATGGCAACACTCACGTTGATCTCAAAGCTGAAGATCTGTGAAAGAAAGCGAGAGGCAGTGTGAGGGGCACCAAAACGGAATGGTTCCTGGTAAGAAAGCAATCAAAGGGCCCTGAAGGAGGCTGAGAACCTGGACTGACCAAGGCAAGGTCTATGTGTAGACACTTACTAAGAAACTGTTGCTTGAAAGAACTCCGAAAACTGACATTTGTTGGCCATCTACTTTCTTTGAGAAGCTCACTCCTCATTTAATCTTCACAGCAACTCTGTGAAGGGGGCATGATGCTTCCTACTTTACAAATGAGGAAATGAAGGCCTTGTTAACTTTCCCCAGGTCACATAACTGGTTAAGAGGTGGAGGTAAGATTTGAACCTATCAATGCAACTCTGCAATGGTCACCTTTTGCAGCCTCATGGTTTAGTTAAGTTGCTTAACTTTAAGTCCTAAGAGACTCTAAGGAGCACATAAACTGCATGCAAACTATTGTTAAAAGCATAATTAGCCCTGTTTGGTAGCACAGTGGATAAAGTACCAGCCTGGAAACCCAAAGGTCATTGATTCCATTCCCCAGCCAGGGCACATAACCAGGTTGCAAGCCAGGTCTCCAGCCAGGTCCTTAGCTGGAGGCAGGTGAAAAGCAACCATACATTGATGTTTCTCTCCCTCTCTGCCTCTCTCTGTTCCTTTCTCTCTGGAAATAATAAATAAAATATTTTTTAAGCAAATATGAGTAATGAATCTAAATCTAAACCATGGCTTCCAAACTCTTCTGTCTGTGCATCTCATTAGTAAGAATGTTTTGAGCACATATCCTAATAAAGGTATATATACTTGTAAACTATACCCATATATTTATAAAGCGTATCACTGAAAAGACACACACAAACATTGAAATGCTTTTAAATCATTAAATATAAAGTGGTTGGTTAAAATAAAATTATTTAACAGGGATACCAGTATTTTTCTGCAATCCAGTGGATTATTTTATGTACCCATCTGTGGAACTGCTGTTCTAAATGATGAATTTCTAGAAATTAGGGCCTCAGTCTTGTTTACCTTTGGTGTCCTCCAGCACCCAGCACTCAGTGCAATGCCTGATATATGGTAGGCACTTGTGGAACAAAAAATGCGATCCTATAAATTGAACCCATGTTTCCTTCATGACCTGCATATAGTCTGGGAAGAAAACTTACAAAAGTACCTCCTTCAAGTGTGAGTGGGGTTCTGAGTGAGGGAAGAAAACAGAGACAATATGTGCAGGAAGACCTGCTCTGTGCCCAGTCCACCACTATTTCCTGACCCTGTCCACCATGAGTGTAGCACTGTTCTTGAAGATATTGAAGTCTTCTTCCTTCACACTCTGAGAGGCATCCAGAAGCAGGTAGAGGTTCAGGTGACCAGATCGCTGGATTTGGATTTTTCGGCCCATGCTTTCTGGGAGAAATGTGGAAGGGGAGGATTCAGTTTTTCACCTTTGATCTGCTTTCTTACCAAGAGGCCTCCCTGCCTCCCCTCCAGTCAGCTCAGCCCTGATGAGCCCACCAGAGACCAAGCTCTCACTAAGCCTGCCCAGTAGCCTGCTGCCCTGCCATACTCACCCTTCTTCTTCTGGGTAGGATTGGTAGATCCAAGCAGGTGGGACAAGGAGGTGCCCAGGACGGGGGCCACATCCTCAGGGAAGTCATAAGAGTAGGGTTCTGTGGGAAGAGCCATTGGGGTTAGCCAGGGCTTGGGGGTTACGTGCCCAGGAGTCTTGGGAGAGTCAGGATGGTGACTCACGGCGACAAATGGGCTCTGTTCCACTCCAGACCCCATTTTCCTGGCATTCCCGCTCCGCAGAACCTGTCAGCACCAAATTCGAGGAGCAGCGGTAGCTGACCTTGTCCCCAAGGCCAAATCGGGATCCTGTCCGCACGGAGCCCACCGAAATGCCTGGGTTGGGGCAATGGTTAGCTGCAAGTGAACAAAGGAAGATGGAGGTAAGCAGGGACTCACCTGCTCATCCTCTAGCCCTGCTTACCCACCCATTCCCTCCAGCTCTTCCTCCTCTCCAGCTCCTCAGAACCTCTTTGGGTCCCTTGATCTCCACCTTGGGTGTGGATAGAAAACCTTGAGGGCTAAATTTTCAGAGCTCAGCAGACCCAGTTGCAAGCTACAGGATCCAGTTCCAGCCCAGAGACTCAGTTTACATCCATCCCAGAACCCAGGAGAGAAGCCAGCAGAGAAGCCCACCTCCACAGAGGACATTAGCACTTACTAAACCACAAGGTGTCATCACTACACACCCAGCAGCATAGCTAAAAGTAAAATGATGCATAATTCCAAGGATCGGACAGGATGTGAGTCCACCAAACTTGGTTACATCGCTCGAGTGTCAGTGAAACTGCCTGCCAGCTTCCACTAAAACCAATACACCAATGAGGACCTGGTAATTCCACTGCTAGATAACATGCTCAAGAGAAATGAGTACATGAAAGTCAGGCTCACAAAGCTCTCCTCGTAATAACCCCAAACTGGAAATAACCCAAATGTCCATCAACAGGGTGCATAACTAAATTGTAACATATCATACAGTGGAATTACATAGCAATAAAAAATAAACTGGGGGGTGGTGTGGGAATCTAATTAACTAATTAAACTGTGGATATACAAGATAACATTGATAAATCTCTTAGGTAGGAAAAATGTTGAATAAAAGGAGCCAGATGCAAAAGAGCACATTCTGTGTAACTTCATGTGTTGGAAGGGTAAAAACAACCTCAACTAATCCAGGGAGACAAAAGTCAGAGCGTGACTACTAATGGGAGGGGAGAAGGGCCTCCTGCGATGTTGAATGTGTTCTTTCTCTTGGGTGGTGATTATCACATATTATTACATGGGTGAATACATATGCAAAAATTAATCAAGCTGAATACTTAAGATTTGTACACTATATTTATGTTTGAATAAATGACTATTTGGCAGAGTCAAGAACATGAGTAGGGAGCTGACAGCTGGGCCACTCAGGGAGGGAATGGTTCTACTGTCTCATGGACTCTGTATCTTCTATATTATGTGCTTAGAACTATGATCCAGGACACTCCCCAAACCCACAGGCAAATGTGACTCCAGGAAACCCTGAGAGTCCCATTCTGTCAAGCAGAGCCCTTTACCATTCACTGGGACAAAAGTATATGTGGCACTTATCAGATTCCAAGGGCTATCCTTGATGCTTACTAATATCAATTCACTTCATGCTTATGACCACCTCATTTTACCTCTTAGCATCGTTACTATCCTCATTTTACAGATGTGAAAACTGAGGCATAGAGAGGATAAATAACCTCTGTCAAGGTTAGAGCCAGGCTTGGAACCCAACTCAGCCACAGAGGCAAGGCACTTAAGCATGACACTCTCTCAGAATATCTTCTGTCCCTGCAATCCCATGGGACCTGAAGACCAAAATCTTGCTTGGAGGCATGTAGAAAAGCTAGACAGTGTGTGGAACCTTTATGTTGGATCTGAAGCTTAGAACCAACTGCCTTGAGCCAGGCTCCCTATAGACCAGCAATGTGTGACCTATCTATCTCAATTTACCAAAATCCAGGAATATTATTTTACTAGAAACACTAGGCCCCTGTCCCCACAGAGAGTCCCTGGACACATCTGGCTCCAGGGTTCCTGGAAACTCCCAGCCCCCATGCAGCCATTAGTCAGGGCACTCACCGCCATTGTCACACACGGCTGTCTCCCCATCCCACATGCCGTTGGGGCGACACTGCCTCACAGGTGAGCCCCGCAACACGAAGCCATCCTCACACTCAAAGCTCAGGTTGCCGCCCACAGGGTGGGATCCCAGCCGTGGGGTATACATGCCATTCTCAAAGGCAACAGGGGCTGGACAGCGAACAGCTGGAGAGAGAGGGGGATGTGGATACAGGGATGGATGGCAACACCTGGGCTGAGCACCAAGTGGAGATGTTCACCTGGATGGTGGGAATGGTCCACTGGCTGTCTACATATTAGATTGATGCCCATGAAATTGCAGCCTTTGACAATTTGATGAACACTGGTGATTTTACACGGCTCAAACTAACATACTGATAAATAACCACTTCTCTCAGCCCCTGAGGTCCAAGGTCATCCTAGCCCCTCCTCTGGGGTCCTCAGATGTTCCATGAGTGGGTACAACAGGAGCTTCAAGACCATCCAGTGTACTTTCTGAATGGCCAGTGCCCTGCAGTCAGCTGTTGAGTATTTTGAAAATCGTTCCTAGTACTTGGCACCCCCAAAACCCCCTCAAAGCCTGCCTCCAATGCCTTTATATGAGAAGCCAACATTTTCCCACTAATTTGCAAAGCCCTACAGAAAAGCAGATTTGCCATCCCTCCCACACCATTTGGTCAGGTTAAGCCTCACCCCCAGCAAATCCTAAATAGAGGTTCTGAGCTAGCAGGGTACCCTGTATGAGGTCTGTGGGGAGCCTCACGTTTGCAGACTGCCTTTGCCAATGGGGCAGATCTTGAGGTCTGCCACTTTCCGTTGCTCAAGCACAGTCTGGACGCTGGGGATGGGTAACGGCCAGGAGGGCAGGAGTAGATGAGGACACTCCCAGGGGCCCAGCCATGGCTGAGGGTGAAATTGCCACCGGAGATTTTCACATTTTGAGGGCAGAAGGGTGCAGCTGCATTCAAGCCTGTGGGCATGGAGACAAGACACAGAAATGGAAAAAGAAGGCGCTATCCTAAACCCTGGGCTTAGAGATGAGAAAAGGAAAGCAAAAGACTGTTTCCAGCATAAAAGTTCACGGGGGCAGCTGGGGTCTCGCCCACAGGACCCCACATCCTCTCCCTCCCCTTGCTCCTACCTGGGTACAGAAGCAACAGGAAGAGCAGAGCCATCAGTGAACCCATGGTGTCCACCCTTAGGCAGGAACAGGCAGCCTGCGAGAGAGGGAAAAGGTCATCTGACTTCCCGAAAACCAGAGCTGGCTCAGCAGCTGTTTCACTTGCAGCCAGAGAAGAAAACTAGCGACTGGATAGGGGGGGGTGGCCTCCTGCTGGGAGAAAACAGTCAGGGATTGGGGACAGAGCTGAGAGGATGAAACCTGTGCCCTAATCCCAATACAGTCATCCAGTCGGTGTGTGTCCAGCACAGCCTTTGTGTGCCACTCCAGCTCCACCCCTACACAGGCATACACCCATTAACACATACTCTTGCATGAATCATCTAAGGCAAGCAAACCCACCAAACACCCAAGATATTGCAAAACCATTTATTTAGATAAAGTTTTCGTTTTCTTTCAAGTTTTCCCAAGTGGATTTTACTTTTATTTAAATTATATTTTATGGCTGGTAGCACAGTGGATAAGGCTCTGGCCTGAAAACCCAAAGGTCGCTGGTTTGATTCCCAGCCAGGTTGCAAGCCAGGTCTCCAGCCAGGTCCATAGCTGGAGGCAGGTGAAAAGCAACCATACATTGATGTTTCTCTCCTTCTCTGCCTCTCTCCCTTCCTCTCTCTGGAAATAATAAATAAAATATTTAAAAACAAACATTACATTTTATTGTTTATGCTATTACAGTTGTCTCAATTTTCCCCCTGTGCCCCCTTTCACTTAGCCCCCTCCCCACTTACTCAGGCAATCCCCCCACATTGTCCATGTCTATGGGTTATGCATGTATGTTCTTTGGCTACTCCATTTCCTATGCTGTACTATACACATCACCATGACTATTCTGTAACTACCTATTTGTGCTTCTTTTTTTTTCTTTTTTTTTACCCACCCTATTTATACTTTTTAATCTCTTCACCTTCCTCACCCATCCCCCAACTTCCTCCCATCTGGCAACCATCAAAATGTTCTATGATTCTGTTTCTGTTCTGCTTATTTTTTATTTTTTTTTAATATTCAATTGTTGAAGGATATGTATTTATTGTCATTCTATTGTATTATTTTTCTTCTCCTTCTTAAAGAAGACCCTTCAATATTTCATATAATATTGGTTTGGTGGTGAACTTCTTCAGGTTTTTCTTGTCTGGGAAGCTCTTTATCTGCCCTTTGATTCTAATTGATAGTTTTCCTGAGTAGAGTAATGTTAGTGGTAGATCCTTGCTTTTCAGCACTTTGAATATTTCTTGCTAATCCCTTCTAGTCTGCCAAGTTCCTTTTGAGAGATCAACTGACAGTCTTATGGGAGTTCCCTTATAGATAACTAACTGCTTTTCTTTTGCTGCTTTTAAGATTTTCTCTTTCATTCATTCTGGGAATGAGTGTGCTTTGCTTAGCTTGGTTTTGTCACTACAAAATGCCAAGGCTTAATAAATATAAGTTGTCTTAAATTTATTGTTAGCACCATTAATGAAAAAAAAAAAAAAAAAAAAGACTTTCTCTCTGCATTTAATCTTTGGCATTTCAATTATGATGTCTCTTGGTGTGGGCCTCTTTGGGTTTATCTAGTTTGGGACTCTCTGAGCTTCCTGGACTTACATGCCTATTTCCTTCACCAAATTAGGAAAGGTTTTTGGTCATTATTTTTTCAAATAGGTTTCTAATTTCTTGCTCTTCCTCTTCTCCTTCTGGTACCCCTAAGATGTGAATATTGGAATGCTTAAAGTTGTCCCAGAGGCTCCTTACATTATCCTAATTTTTTTTTTTAAGATTTTATTCATTATTTTTAGAGAAAAGGACAGGGAGGGAGGAAGAAAGGGAGAGAAACATCAATGTATGGTTGCCTTTCACCTGCCCCCAGCTATGGACCTGGCTGGAGACCTGGCTTGTAACCTGGTTATGTGCCGTAACTGGGATTCAAACCAGAAACCTTTGGGTTCACAGGCTAACACCTCTCCACTGAGCCACCAGCCAGGGCCTATCCTCATTTTTTTAATTCTTTCTTCTTGTTGTTGTACTGATCGGTGTTTTTTACTTCCTTAATTCTAAATTGCTGATCTGAGTCTCAGCTTTATTCACTCTACTGTTGATTTTCTGTAAAGTGTTCTTTATTTCAATTAGTGCATCCTCCATTTCTGAATGGAATTTTTATATGCCATTGAGGTTTTTGCTGTAAAGTTCATTGAGCATCCTTACAACCTGTGTTTTGAACTCTATATCTAGTAGATTGCTTGTCTCCATTTTGTTTAGTTCTTCTGGAGTTTTGTTCAGTTCTTTCATTTGGGTCATGTTTCTTTGTCTCCTCATTTTGGCAGCCTTCCTGTGTCTGTTTCTATGTATTAGATAGAGCTGCCACATCTCCCAGGCTTGGTATCATGGCCTAATGTAGAAGGTGTCCTGTAGGGTTCAGTGGCTTAGCCTCCCCTATTACCCAAGCTGGATACTCAAGGTGCATCCACTGTATGGGCTGTGTATGCTCTCTCTCTCTCTCTCTCTCTCTCTCTCTCTTTTTCATTTTTCACATAATTTATTTTACACCTATCATAGCAAACAGTATTTTAAAAACTTGACATAGAAAACTCCCTAACAAGAAAAAGCAGCGATTTTCAACTGGTGTGCCATGAAACACTAGCGTGTCACAATAATTTTTAAAACATGCAATACCCAACTAGCTAGGGGCACTGACCTTTCCCCTTAGATTGTCAAACAGAAAAATGACAACAGCCAACACAATAGCCATCTGGTGTGAATAAATCAAAATTATACCTATTTTTAAATGAGATCAGCAAAAAACTAATAGACATCTTGGTGCAGCACAGAATTTTAGGAATTAGTTCACGTGAGTCATGAGATGAAAATGGTTGAAAATCGCTGATGAAGCAAAAACAAGTGTTTACCGTAGAAGAAATGAGATACACCGTCACTTGAGTCTTCAAACATTATTGCACTTTAACTTTCATAATTTGACAATGCATTCACAAAACAATCTGCAGACAACTAGCTTTAACAAATTAAAGAACACTTTTAAGCAGACATGACTGTCCTAAATTGTTCATTGGGTAAGAATTTTACAAACATCACTTAGATTAGCGGTAATGGCGGAGCTGGAGAGTGTTGCGCCTTCTCCAAGCTGCGCGGCGGAACCGCCAATAGTGTGGTGGAACTTGTGGCCCTTTCCAAGGCCACGGCTCTTGTGGCCCACAGACGTCAGCCCTCCATTTCCCTGTGCTTGTGGACTGGTTTGGTGATCCATTGGGTGTCAGGATTCCTTCTGATAGCCTTATGGAATGGGTCGATGAGGACAACCTCAAAGAACTTTATGTGGAATCTTCACCAACCCAGTAAGAATTCAGGACTCTCAGAGCCCCACAGTGGCGCCCAGCTCGCTCCTCGCAACAGACTGAAGGCTTCCGGGGAACTTGAGCTGGTTAACACCATGGTGGACAGGCTTGCCATAGGTCGCACCCTTAGGAACAGGGCGTTTGCGGCCACCGCGGCGCATGCGAATCCTATAGATGACATAACCTTGCTTGGCCTTGTACCCCAGGCGGTGGGCCTTGTCGGGCCGCTTGGGGTGGGGTGGGGGGCTGTGCAGCGCCGCACCCTGAGCAGGAAGCGCATCACGTCTGACTGTTTCTTCTTCCACAGCTCCTGGATGTACTTGTAAGCGCCCATCTGGGCTTACCTGATAGCTGTGGCCAGATGGAAAGTGTGTATGCTCTCTTGTTGTAGTTGAGCCTTGATTGCAGTTGGCACATCCAAGGTCAGCCCCGACCTGTGTTGTTTGGGGTCACAGAGCATAAGCTACAAGGCAGTCTGAGATGGCTGCTACTTGTGCTGGGCTTAGAGGTGCCCAGGCAAGGCCAAGCTATGAACAAGGCCAGCTGCTGTTAGTACAGGGTCTGGAGCAACTTAGCATAGGCGTGAGAGTCACTGAAGCCAAATGCTTCTTGTTAAGAGAATTTAGGAAAATCTGAAACATGGGCCGAGGCTAGTCACTTGTGGAAACAGCTTGAGTGAGCCCAAAAGTTGGGTGAGGCATGGCCTCAGGAAATCACCAAAGTGAGGCAAACAGTGTGAGCCAGGTTGATAGTGATTCAGATATGGTGCCCACTTGCCAGTTCTGTGTGGAGAGGGCTCAGAAAAGGGACAATGATTTCTGCCAGCACTTCCATTTGAGAGAAAGCTGCCCCAGCTCTTGCCCTGATTTGGGACAATTCAGTTCCTCCCCATATGTCTCTCATGCCTTTCAATCTACTGCCCCAGTGCTAGAGCTCAGAGGGAGTGAGTCGAGTGAGTCTGATTATCAAAGTCCATGTGTGGGCCCTCTAAGAGGAAATACCTGGGACTCCAGAAATTTCTGTCTTCCACACCTCAATCCCCACTGGTTTTACAGTATGAAGTTATGGAAACTTATCTTCATGGCACTAGAACCCTGAGCTGTGGGTCATGGTGTGGGGCTGGGACCCCTTGCTCCTGAGATATCCCCTCCCAAGTTTTATCTAACACATGGGGGTATGGGACCTGACTGTTCTGCATCTCTGCCCCTCCCAGTAGTCTTGATGTGGTTTCTTCTTTAATTCAGTAGTTGTAGAACTTCCATTCAGCTTGATTTCTGAGTGATGGTTCTTCTGTAGTTTAGTTGTCATTTTGATGTGTGAGGAAGTGAGCTGTTTACCTATTCTGTCATCTTATATCTTGGGATCCTAGGATAGTATTGTCTTCTTGAATATAAACCTATAAGAGATTGAACTAATATTTTTTGAACTTCTTGATACATAAGAATAGTTACGATATTTTTCTTCCCTGCAGCCCTTCCCCAGAAAGAATCTGGAGATAAAAAATGAAATCAGCCCTGGCTGGTGGCACAGTGGGTAAGGCGCTGGTCTGAGAACCCAAAGGTCACTGGTTCAATTCCCAGCCAGGGAATATAACCAGGTTGCAAGCCAGGTCTCCAGCCAGGTCTATAGCTGGAGGCAGGTGAAAAGCAACCATACACTGATGGCTTTCTCCCTTCCCCTCTCTCTAAAAATAATAAATAAAATCTTTTAAAAAAATGAAATCAACACTTAGTTTTAAAGACTGGAAAAAAATCTTAGACCATTTTTTACAGAAGTTCAGTACATAAAATTCCCAACTTAAAAAATAAATAGCCCTGGCTGGCATGGCTCAGTGGATTGAGTGCCAGCTTGTGAACTGAAAGGTTGCTGGTTCAAGTCCCAGTCAGGGCACATGCCTGGGTTTGGGGCCAGATCCTAAGTTGGGGGTGTAAGAGAGGCAAGCACACATTAATGTTTCTCTCCCTTTCTCCCTCCCTTCCCCTCTTTTTAAAGATAAATAAATAAAATTATATATATATATATATATATGATTTTATTCATTCTTTTCAGAGAGAAGGGCAAGGAGGAAGGAAGAAAGGGAGAGAAGCATCAATGTATGGTTGCCTTTCACCTGCCTCCAGCTAAGGACCTGGCTGGAGACCTGGCTTGCAACCTGGTTATGTGCCCTGGCTGGGGAATCAAAACAGCAACCTTTGGGTTTGAAGGCCGTCGCCAATCCAATGAGCCAAACCAGCCAGGGCCTAAAATAAAATAGCTCCGCCTCTCTACTCCTCAGTCTTGGCTCCTGTTATTATCACTGTCTGAAGTCAGAAGAGCAACCCCAAGAACTAGGAGGCAAAAGATGCTGGTGATCAATATTAAGGATCTGACAGAGAAGGACAAATTGAAGATGAAGTTGATCAGCTCAAGAAGGAAGTGACATTGGAAATAATGCTGGTATCCAAATGTTGTGAAGAAGTAAGGGATTATGCTGAAGAAAGATCTGGGGAGGATCCACTAGCAAAGGATATCCCAGAAGACAAAAATCCCTTTAAGGAGCTGAAAGGAGGCTGTGTGACTTCCTAAACGTAAAAACCAAAATCCTTGGACTATCTTAAACTTTAATTACAATGTTAATTTTCAGTCATGTATAATAATGTTATTAAGCATGTACATGAACTTTTAAATTTCTAAATATAAACTTTTAATAAAAATTAAGATGTAAAAGTAAAATAAATAAATTTGGGTTGGTTATTCAAAGAAATAAAAGTATTTGGAGGTTTGGGTCATGTCTTTAAATTACAACCTCCATTGTATGAAATGCAGAAAGCAAAGAAACTCTGAGCTAGTGAGTTAGCCTCCCCATTCTGCAGAAGTCTCTTTAATACGTTGTCAAACAAAGTGAGGTAGAAATGAATAACATCAGGCCCTGGCTGGTGGCACAGTGGATAAAGTGCCAGCCTGAGAACCCAAAAGTCGCTGGTTCGATTCCCCAGCCAGGGCACATAACCAGGTTGCAAGCTAGGTCTCCAGCCAGTTCTGTAGCTGGAGGCAGGTGAAGGGCAACCATACATTTATGTCTCTCTCCCTCTCTGCCTCTCTCCCTTCCCCACTCCATGAAAGTAATAAAATTTTTAAAAATCTTTAATAAAAAATAAAAATAAAATAAATTTTAAAATAAAAATAAAATTTTAAAATAAAAATAAAAGCCTGGTAAATGTAACCTGTGTTTTCCCTCCAAATGGTAGAAAGGAGGTAAATAATGCCTAAAATAAGAGACCTTCTACTACTGCCAGCTTCTTTCATCTTGTCCAAATTTCTTCTTATCAATTAAAGGCTTCTAATATCTACTTTAAGAGACCAATTTCAAAAACAAGAAATCACCATGGACATGGACAACAGGTGGGATTGACTTTGGGGGGAATGGGTGGGTGGGGAGGGGGACAGAGGGGAGCAAAAAGGGGATGGATGTAATACAACAATAAAATTAAAAAAGAAAGAAAGAAAGAAAGAAATCAACACCTCATAGTCTGCAACTCATCCCCTAGTCACAGGTTCATAAAAGAATATGGTGGTGTGATGGCTTCTCAGGATGCCTTACTTCTTCCATGGAGAGCTTAGCACCTCACCACTGAAAATTTCATAGAATAAATGGCTGGCAGATAGGATAGGCAGGACCACAGGGGTGTGATCTCCATTTGGCCACAGCCTCCTTCTTGTACAGTCTGGAAACTTAGACATGGATTTAACTAGGATCTGCCACCCTCATCCTCTCATGGCAACTGCAGAGCTAACTCCAATTCCAGGTCAAACCCCAGTTTTGGAAACAAAGTTGACCTGGAAATGCCAGAGAACTAGGGCCCCCTGAAATCAGCCCTCACCCTGTGACTACGTAAAATGGGTGTAGAGGAACCCTGCTCCCTTAATCCCTACCTTGGGATAATTATGATGTGAATGTTCTGCACCAATCCGGGGTTCCTCAGCAGGACTAATTTCCACTCACTCAAGATGGTAACTTCACTTGATAACACAGCCTTTTTTTTTTTTTTTTTTTTTAAGATTTATTATTTTTAGAGAGAGGGGTAGGGAGAGACAGAGAGGGAGAGAGATATCAACATATGGTTGCCATTCACCTGCCTCCAGCTATGGATCTGGCTGGAGACCACGCTTGCAACCTGGTTTTGTGCCCTGGCTGGGAATCAAACCAGTGACCTTTGAGTTCGCAGACCGGTGCCTTATCCATTGTGCCACCAGCCAGGGACAACACAGCCTTTCTTGATGGCCTAGCTTTCCTGTCTTACTTTTCTGGGACCACCTCCCAGATGCACTATTTGCATTTGAATCCTTGTGTCAATGGCTGCTTCCTGGGGAAGAAGACTCCATATTAACAGGAATTAACTATGTGCAAGAAACTATCCTAAACCCTTTATACCGTAGGAGCTCAATGTTTACAAGTGAGGACACAGATTTTAGTATTATCCTCATTTGGCAGATGAGAAAATTGGGGCACACAAATGCTAAATGACCTGCCCCAGACCACAAAGATACTGAATGACAGAGCAGGTGTTCAAACCCATGCCGCCTGGCTCCTAAGTCTGTAGCCCCAGCTGGAGAGTGTGCACCTTTTGTCAAATGTGCTGAAAACTGTTTTGTGCTTTATCATTGCATGTTGTTGCATACAACGTGCCCCCTTATTATGTGGATCTGCAATTAAATGTATTCCTAATGCTAAGAAATGCGCTCAACAACAAAATTAGTATTTCCAGATGAAATTGATCTCATGGAAATTAGATAGTTTAAACTAACAATGGGAGAATGATGGGGGGCTCAAATATTGGAAAATTTTAGTTCCAGGTAATAGCTAATAAGATTAGTAATTAGTGTATGTAAAAGCTATTGTTTCAAGAACTGGAGGGATGACCCACCTTGATTCCAGGTAAGCATAAGCAGTTCCACCTGTGTGCCTCAGGAGGCCTGCAAGTGATGGAAATGGTGTCTGAGCCATTGTGCTCCAGGGTGATTTGACCATCGCCAGGACACAAAGATTTCCACCTAGGACACAGATGGAAGAATGCTGCAACTTTGTGTGTGTGTCTGTGTGTGTGTGTGTGTGTGTGTGTGTGTGAGAGAGAGAGAGAGAGAGAGATAGGGAAAATGTGTATTACAAAATTCAACAATAAACCTCTACAATTGTTCAAAATATTATTAAAATACAAAATATACAGTGAAATAAGCATTGACTTAGATTTAGATAGACCTAGTTTCAAAATCCATTTGGGCTAACTTGCTTTTTAACACAATCAAGTCATTTTACTTCTCTATGCCTCAGTCTTCTTTTTACCTATAAATAAGAAAAAAATAAACCAATACCTCTTAGGGCTGGTGTGAGGATTAGTAAAATAAAAAGGGTGAGATGATCAGCAGATTCTTATCACTTAACAAGTGTTCAATAACTGGTATTTAAAATAAGCCCTGGCTGGCGGCACAGTGGATAAGGCACTGGCCTGCGAACCCAAAGGTCGCTGGTTCAATTCCCCAGGCAGGACACATAACCAGGTTGCAAGCCAGGTCTCCAGCCAAGTCTGTAGCAGGTGCAAGGCAACCATACATTGATGTCTCTCTCCCTCTCCGCCTCTCTCCCTTCCCCTCTCTCTAAAAATAATAAATAAAAGCTTTTAAATAAATAAATGATAAAACAGTACTTTAAATTATAAAACTATTTGCACACTTCAGACTTTATTATAATATACCCCCTTTCCTGTGACACCTTATCCTCCATTCTTTTCAAATGCTTCATCTTACAGGAAGCTTTCTCTGTCTTCTATTTTACTACAGGATCTGTTCACATGATTTACTACCTTTGAGTTATTTGCATGCTTATCTCAAATCCCCTCCCCAAAAGAATGATTCCAGGAGTTTTGTTGAAATAATGAACTCCTTGAGGGAAGTCAAGGCCAATTCTTCCCCAGTCCTGTCCTCACTCCAAGTAAATAACATCCTTCAGATAAGTAACAATAGTGGCTTCTGTTTCATTTTTTTTTTTTTTAGATTTTTTTTAATTTCGTTATTTTTAGAAGGAGGGGAAGGGAGAGAGGCAGAGAGACATCAATGTGTGGTTGCTTTTCACCTGCCTCCAGCCACAGACCTGACTGGAGACCTGGTTTGCAACCTGGTTATGTGCCCTGGCTGGGGAATCGAACCTGCAACCTTTGCGTTCTCAGGCCGGCACCTTATCCACTGTGCTACCAGCCAGGGCCCTATGCTACCAGCCAGGGCCCTCATTTCTTATCATTTCTTTTTAATAAAATATTTACATTGGGTCAAACCCCACCCACTTCCCCTAACAGGCTACTGCTAGGGCAATTGGTATACATACCATCCCCCATCCTATTATGCACGGACCTACTCACTTTGAACTGATTGCCCAAGTGTAACCTTAAGAAATGTTTATATAGGCCCTGGTTGGTAGCACAGTTGATAAGGCACCGGCCTGCAAACCCAAAGGTCATTGGTTCGATTCCCCAGCCAGGGCACCTAACCAGGTTGCAAACCAGGTCTCCAGCCAGGTCCGTGGCTGGAGGTGGTGAAAGGCAACCATACATTGATGTCTCTCTCCCTCTCTGCTTTTCTCTAAAAAATAATAAATAAAATCTACTAAAAAAAAAAGAAAAAAGAAATGTTTATATAAATCAACCTTAGAGCAGCAGGAAAGAATTATTCCCAGCCTCCTAGGTCCCAGAGGTCACCCTGCAGACCCAAACTATGGGTTGGGAAACTGAACCTGCTCTCCTCATCCATTCACAATCAATTCCTGAAAATTAAACAAGGCATCAGGGTAGCATAGGGACCTCCCTAGAAATAGGCCTGTCCCTGACCTACTATAAGGGCCCCATTTTTTTTCAGATGGAAAATCAGCCCCTGGGAATAGCCAGAGCTGGGATGCACCAGTACGTCCATCTACCCACACCATAGCTCCAACCCCACCCCGTCCATCCCACCCCTCTGGGTTTTCCATAGTCCTATGAGGCCAGTGGTATATATTATTCCATATATCCCACTTCCTGCTACTTATGGGAGCAGCTGCCATGCATAGCCCAGGTGAGAGAGAGGTGACCAGGCTCATGCACTCAGGACTCAGCTGGAAAAGAGCAAAGGGAGAGATGAACTTTGACTGTAACCTTCCTGACTGCCTCCTTCATCACTCTAACCTCCCCATCTGGACTCAGCTGTAGGGAGAAGGAAGACTTAAGGATACCTCTGCCCTCTCATTCAAAATGCATATCTAAGAGTCCAAATAAATAAAATCATAGCTTGCATCCAGTGGATAGCTACAGACCATGTTGGAGCACCACCACTACCCTGCCCCTGCACAACTAATCCTCCACGAAGAGTAGGATGGTGGTCAGTGTCACAGCCCCTCCTTGCAGCTAACTGGCGTGGGTAAATCCTGATAGGGGACCCAAATGTTGGAAAATTTGAATTTCAGATAATAGCTAATAAGCTTAGTAATTGATGTACGTAAAAGCTCTTATTTCAAGAACTAAAGATATGTCCCACCTTGATTCCAGGATGTGGTGACTACCGCCCAGGACACAGATGAAAGAATGCTGCAGCTTTTATCTCATTAACTTTTTCCCTGAATTCCAAACTCTTTACCTACACCTTTCTTTTTTTCTTTTTTAAAGATTTTATTTATTATTTTTAGAAAGAGGGGAAGAGAGAGAGGGAGACAGACATCAATGTATGGTTGTGTTTCACCTGCCTCCAGCCACAGACCTGACTCGAGACCTGGTCTGCAACCTGGTTGTGTGCCCTGGCTGGGGAATCGAACCTGCGACCTTTGGGTTTTGCAGGCCAGCTCCTTATCCACTGTGCTACCAGCCAGGGCCGTGGGCTTTTAGCTTTTAAAGAGATGGGTTTCTTTGTCAAGAGTTGTATCCAATGGGACAATTTTCTGTATTAAAATTAGTGTTTACTATTAAATAAATTTATTTCTCATTTCTCTTTAAAACATTTAATTACAGTAAGATACACATAACATAGAATTTACCATCTTAACCATTTCTTGAAGATTTTGTTTATTTATTTTTAGAAAGAGGGGAAGGGGAAGGGTGGAGAGAGGTAAAGAAAGATCAATCAGCTGCCTCTTGTACAAGCCTAGATCAGGGTACCTTCAACCCCAAAATGAGCCCTGACCAGGAATCAAACCAGAGACCTTTTGTTTTGTGGGACAACACTCAACCAACCAAGCCACATGGGTCCAGGGTCACCTTAACCATATTTAAGTTTACAGTTCATTGGTATTAAATACATTCATAATGTGTACAATTATTGCCAGCATCCACCTCGAGAACTCTTTCATTTTGTAAAACTACAACTCTGTACCCATTGAACAACTCTTCTTTTCCCCTCCTCCAGGGGGCCCTAGGGAGCAACCACCATTTTATTTTCTGTCCCTATGATTTTGACTGCTCGAAGTATCTCATGTAAGTGGAGTGTCATGCACCATTTGTCCTTTGATGACTGGCTTATCTCCCTTAGCACATCCTCAGAGTTCATCCATGTTGCAGTTTATGTCAGAATTGCCCTCCTTTTTCAGGCTAAATAATATTCCATTGTATATGTATCCACATTTTGCTTATCCATTTATCTATCAATGGATACTTGGCTTGCTTTTAGCTACTATGAACAATGCTGTTGTGAACATGAATGTGTAAATATTTGAGATCCTACTTTAAATTCTTTTGGATATATACCCAGAAGTATGTTAATTCTATTTTTAATGTTTTTTGAGGAACATTCATGCTGTTTTCTATAATGTCTGCACCATTTTACGTTCCCATTAACAGAGCACAAAGTTTTCCATTTCTACACACCTTCAGGAAATGTGTCTTACTTTCTTTTTACACTATCTCAGTGTTGGCACATTCTAGGAACTCATATTTATCAAGTGGATGGGTATAGGATTTGATGGGTAAGTGTTGGGTTAGCCAAAAAGTCCATTATATTTTTCTATACAATGGATCTACTAGTGCTTAGTTGTCTTTAACTTCATTTGAAACAATTTTGTTAGATTGCACTGTGACAACTGTCATATTAGCATGCATTAAAAAAATACCTCAAAATGGGTGAATTTTTATGCAGCTGTTTTTAATATTGAAGATAGAAGAAAGTACACATTTTGGGGGTATTATGTTTTATTACTTCAAGAAAGGTAAAAACAAAAAACACAACTGAAATGCAAAAAAGGATGAGTTGTTCAGTATATGAAGAAGGTGCTGTGACTGACTGAATATGTCAAAAGTGATTTGTGAAGTTTCTTGGTACTATTGACATTTTGGCCAAATAATTATTTGCTGTGGGGCTATCTTATGCATTGGAAGATATTTAGCAGAACCCCTGACCTCTACCCACTAGAAACCAATAGCAGGAGATACTCAAAATACCCAAATCAATAAAGTTCTTGTGAAAATGAAAAATGTGTCTTTTATTTTACAGAAAAAAACAGGTGGACTTTTTGGCCAACCCAATATATATGAGGAATGAAGGTAAAAGGTGAAGTCCATATTGAATCCCAAGTTTTTAGTCTGTGACAAAAAGAGGCACAGGTTTGAGAAGAAAGAGAACAGATTCTGTCCATGGCACATTGTGTTTTAAATACCTTTAAAACACTCAGAAGAAGATGGATATTCTTGCCTGGAAACAGGAGGCAGGTCTGGTGGGAAGGAGAAATGTGAGAGGCTGTGTCAGTCAGGGTTGTCCAGAGAAACAGAACCAATAAGATATATAGGTAAACCTCACTTTATTGAGCTTCAGAAACATTGCATTTTCATCAACATGGAAGGAAGACCCTCCACCAGCAAGATTACCATTCACTAAAGGCTCAGATAATAATTAGCAATTTTTAGCAATAAAGTATTTTTAAAATCCTCTCCCAAGGACATGCTCACTAATATTAGAGAAAGGGAAAGGGAGGGAGAGAAACATAGATGTGAAAGAGAAATATCAATTGGCTGCCTCTCCAGGAATTGAACCTGCAACCTTTCCATTCATGGAATGATACTCCAACCAGCTGAGTCACACCAGACATGGCAGCAATAAAGTATTTTTTATTAACATCTGTACATTGTTTTCTTAGACATAATGCTCTTGCACAATTAAAAGACTGTATAAACATAAATTAAAAAAAAAAAAAGATTTCATTCATCACTTTTTGGAGAGAGGGGAAGGAAGAGAGGCAGAGAGGGAGAGAAACATCTGCCTCCAGCTACAGACCTAGCTGGAGACCTGGCTTGCAACCTGGTTATGTGCCCTGGCTGGGAATTGAAACACCAACCTTTGGGTTTGTAAGCCAGCACCTATCTACCACCAGCCAGGGATAAACATAAGTTTTACATGCACTGGGAAACCAAAACATTTGTGTGATTCACTTTATTGTGATACTCACTTTATTGCAGTCTTCTGGAACTGAACCTGCAACATCTCCAAAGTATGCCTATATAAAGAGATTTATTTTAAGGAAACGACTCATGCAATTGTAGGTACTGGTGAGTCTAAAATTCCTAGGGCAAGCCAGCAGGCTGGAAACTCAGAAAAGAGCTGATGTTGCAGTCTTTTTTTTTTCTTTAATCCTCACCCAAGCACATACTTTTCATTGTTTTTTAGGAGAGCGGAAGGGAGAGAGGAAGGCAGAGACAAAAACATCAATCAGAGAAAGAAACATTGATCAGTTGCCTCCCATACACACTCAGACTGGAGATTGGTGCCTGGACCTGGGATCATATGTGCCCAAACAAGGGATTAAACCTGCAATATTTCAGTTATAGGACAATATTCTAACCAAGTGAGCCATACCAACCAGGGTGATGTTATAGTCTTGAGTGTAAATTTGTAGAGCAGGCAGACAGGCTGGAAACTGAGGCAGGATGCCTATGTTATAGTCTTGAGGCAGAATTCCTTCTCTGGGAAACCTCAGTGGTTGCTCTTAAGGCCTTCAACTGACTGGGTGATTATTAAGAGTGACATTCTGTTCTTAAAGCCAACTGAGTATAAATGTTGATCATATCTACAAATACCTTCACAGAAACATCCAGACTAGTGTTTAACTAGACAACTGAGCACCACAGCCTACTCAAATTGACGCATAAAATTAACTATCAGTCATCAAAGTGGTAACCAACCTCTTAGGAGCAGTGCATGTATTATTACCCAAGAAGAATGAGGTAAAGGCTGAGAAGGCCAAAGGAAACCAGCAGTTAAAAGGTGTACAAAGGGCTCTGGCTGGTGTGGCTCAGTGGATTGAATGCTGGCCTGTGAACCAAAGGGTCACTGGTTTGCTTCCCAGTCAGGGCAACTACCTGGGTTGTGGGCTGGGTCCCTGGTTGGGAGTGTGGGAGAGGTAATCACACATTGATGTTTCCCTCCCTCTCTTTCTTTCTCCCTTCCCCTCTCTCTAAAAATAAATAAACATTATTTTTAAAAAGGTGTACAAAGGATGCCCTGGCTGGTGGCTCAATGGATAGGCGCCAACCTGCAAACCCAAAGGTCACTGGTTTGATTTTCAGTCAGGGCAAATGACCAGGTTGCAAGCCAGGTCTCCAGCCAGGTCCATAGCTGGAGGCAGGTGAAAGGCAACCATACATTGATGTTTCTCTCCCTTTCTTCCTCTCTCCCTGCCCTTCTTTCTAAAAATAATGAATAAAATCTTTTTTTAAAATCATATTAAATATTTTAAAAAACAGGTGTACAGAGGAAGAGAATGGAGGTTATAGAAGAGACAGGTTGCAGAAGAAAGGGAACCAGAAGAAAGAGGTGTCACAGAAGCCAGAGGAAAGCAGTGCATCAAACAAGTACAATCCAATATATCCCAGACTGCAGAAAGCTCAAGTGAGCTGAGGAGGGGTCATCAAGAAGCTTTTAGTGACCTTTTGCAGTGGCAGCAGCAACAACACTGATGGTAGGAATGTAAAGCTATACAACCGTTTTAGAAAATACTTTAGCACCAGTCAGAGGAGTTGAACATGTGCAGACTCCATCACTCTGCAGTCCTACTCTTAGGAATAAACTGTTAGCTAGCTACTCAAAGTGTAGTCCCCAGACTGGCAGCTTGGAGATGTCGAATTTCAGGCCCCATTCTAATGCACTAGCTCAGAAGCTGCATTGGGACAAATTTCCAGATGATCTATGTGCACAGTGAGTAAAGTTGGAGAAGAATTTGAGATTCAGTCATGATGGCAGTGTAGGCAGACATAGCTCACCTCTTCACACAACCACATCAAAATTAAAACTAACAACAATAAAATTTAAAAAAATTAAAACTAAAATATATAGAACAACCACCAGCTAGAACAGTCAGAAACTGAGTTGAATGGAAGTCTGTCAACTATGAATTGAAGAAACATTCATCGAGATGGGTAGGAGGAGCACAGAGGCAGAACCGGATCGTTTCTCACTCACGTGTGGTAGATAACAATTTGGGAGGGATATCTTAGAAGCAAGGAGTCCCAGACCCATACCAGGTGTCCCCACCTCAGGGCTTCAGTGCCAAGATGATAAGTTCCCACAACCTCTGGCTGCAAAAACCAGTGGGGATTGAGTTGGTGGAAGAAACTACTGGGGCCCCAAGCACTTCATCTGAAATAACCCACACACATACTTACCCACTCAGACTCACTCCCTCTGAGCTCCAGCACCAGGGTAGCAGCTTAAAAGGCACCAGTGGAATACAGGGAGAAACTGGTGTGCCTGGCATCAAGGCCGGCAGCACTATTGTTTCTTTTCTAAGCCCCACCCCATATTCCCCAGAGCCGGCAAACTGGTGCCATAACTGAGACTCCATCAACCAGGCTAACACTGTTTGACCCTCCTTGGAGATCCCTTGAGACCCTGCCCCACCCAACTTATGGGCCCACGCTGCTGCTCCATATGAATGGCTGGTTTTGGGTCCTGCTTCACAACTTCCCAAATCCTCTCAATCAACAACTGATCTCAGTGAGGCCCAGCCCAGCACCAGAAGCAGCCAGCCTAGAGTCACAGCTTGGCTTTGCCTGGGTATCTCTAGCCCAGAACAAGTAGCAGCCATCTCAGATTACTTTATAGCTCATGCAGAGTGGCCCCAGGCAAAACACAGGTGGGTGCCATTCTTGGCCTTCACCACCTGAGAAACCCCAGGGCCAGTACACCTAGTGGACAGCTAAAGACCACATCAGAGCATCACCTCCCTGCTTCTGCACAGCTAATCCTCCATGAAGGGTAGAAACTGGCGGTCAGTGGTCACAGCCAGTCCTTACACTGACTGGCCTGGGTAAATCCCTCCTATTGACCTGCCAACAGTAATCAAGGCTTAATATAAGGGGAGGGTGTATTCAGCCCACACAAACGCACACTTCAAGTACCCAGCTTGAGTGACAAGGGAGGCTGTGCCACTGGACCCTACAGGACACCTACTACGTTAGGCAACACTACCAAGACAGGGAGTCAAAGCAGCTCTACCTAATACATAGAAACATAGGGAGGCTGCCAAAACGAAGAGACAAAGAAACATAGCCCAATGAAAGAATAGATCAAAACTCCAGAAAAATAGGTAAATGAAATGGAGATAAGCAACCTTTCAGATACAGAGTTCAAAACACTGGTTATAAGGATGCTCAAGGGACTTAGTGAAGACCTCAACAGCATAAAAAAGGTAGAAATGACATATACATTAATTGAAATAAAGAACAATTTTTAGGCAAACAACAGTAGAGTAGATGAAAAAAAAATAGTAGAGTAGATGAAAAGCTGAGGATCAAATCAATGATTTGGAACACAAGGAAATAACAAACAACCAATCAGAACAAGAAGAATAAAAAGGAATAAAGAACAAAGATAGTGTAAGCAGTCTCTGGGACAATGTCAAGCATTCCAACACTCACATCATGGAAGGTTCCAGAAGGAGGAGAAAAAGAGCAAGAAATTGGAAATTATTTTAAGAAATAATAAAAGGAAACTTCCCTAATTTGGTGAAGGAAATAGAAATGCAAGTGCAGGAAGCACAGATAGTTCCAAACAAGATGGATGCAAAGAGGCCCACTCCAAGGACACAGTATGATTAAAATGCCAAAGGTTAAAGAAAAAGAGAGAATCTTAAAAGCAGCAAATAAAAAGCAGTTAGCTACCTACAGGGAGTTTACATAAGACTGTCAGCTTATTTCTCAAAATAAAATTTTCAGACCAGAAGGGATTGGTAAGAACCATTCAAAATTGTGAAAAGCAGGGACCTAAAGCCAAGATTGCTTTACACAGGAAAGATATTTAGAACTGAAGGGCAGATAAAGAGCTTCCCATAAAAGAAAAAAATAAAGGAGTTCATCATCACTAAACCATTATTATATGAAATGTTTGTTACAGGGCTTCGTTTAAGAAAAAGGTCAAAACTATGAACAGTAAAATGTCAATAGATACAGATGTATCAACAACTGAATCTAAAAAAATCAAGAGGAACAGAGACAGAATCATGGATATACAAAGAGCATTTTGATGGTTGCCACATGGGACTGAGAGAATGGGTGAAGGGGTGAGGGGATTAACAAATACAAACAGGTAGTTACAAAATAGCCATGAAGATGTAAAATGCAGTACAGGAAGTGCAGTAGCCAAAGAAGTTGCATGCATGGCATGACCCATGGACATGAACAATGATGTCGGTATTGCCTGAGGGAGTGGGACATGCTGGGGAGAGCAGGGTAAAACGGGGAGGGGAAACAGGACAACTGTAATAGCAGTTTTTATAAAATAAAAATTAGGCCCTGGCTGGTGGCTCAGTGGATAGGCACCAGCCTGCAAATCCAAAGGACGCTGGTTTGATTCCCCAGCCAGGGCACATAACCAGGTTGCAAGCCAAGACTCCAGCCAGGTCCATGGCTAGAGGCAGGTGAAGGGCAGTCATACATTAATGTTTCTATCCCTTTCTTCCTCCCTCCCCTTTTCTCTGAAAAGAATGAATAAAATCTTTTAAAATAATAATAATTAAATTAAATTGAAATGAAAAAATGAAAATGTTTTGGAACTAGACAGAGGTGGTGGCTGCACAACACTATGAATATACTAAATGCCACTGGAATGTTCTCCTCAAAATGGTTCATTTTATGCTATGTGAGCTTCACCTCAATAACAAAAAGGGTAGTTAAATAAACAATCAGCTGACACTCAATGACTTCTCCTTCAATTTAATTGAAGGGAAAGAAAGAGAAAGCACCTGACTTGCAGAAAGATGTCACTAGATCACTTACTTTCTCAGAATCAACACAGGTTTTGAATCTGTCCCTTTTGTTTCCAATTGTTTTGACCCTCCTGAACTCCCCCTGAGCCTCCTTCTTCAGTCAGGTAGGGTGAGGCAACAGGAGAAAGAAGGGCACCTGCCACTACTTCTCAAAGGCCCTCTCAGGCCCATTAGCCTCCTAATATCATATTAAAGTGTCAGATCTGAGAGCTATTTTCTTATCTCTGTCCAGGTCCACCTACCCTTGGACAGTTCTCTTGCACTACAGGGACACACATGGCCCAGTCTGAAGACTGCTGTCCTGGAGAGCTTACCCATCATGCACAGAAAAAAGGGTAAAGGAGAGCTCACAGCAGCATAGCAGTGATAACCACCTATTAAGCAAATGTCCATCAACAGAACAAGTGATTCATAAATTGTGATGTAAGCAATCAATAGAGAGAAAGTGAATGAATTCCAACTATACAAATAAACAAAATCATAATGTTGAGTTTAAAAGCCAGCCCAAGCCCTGGCTGATGTGGTTCAGTGGGCTGAGAGTAGGCCTGTGAAAAAGTCACTGGTTTGATTCCTGATCAGGGCACATGCCTGGGTTGTGGGCAGGTCCACAGCTGGGACCATGCAGGAGGCAACTAATCGATCTTTCTCTCTGTTTCTCCTTTCCTTCCCATCTTTCTAAGATATAAATAAAATCTGAAAGAAAAAAAAAAAAAAAAAAGAGCCAGCCTCAGAAAAATACAGAGTATGATTCCATTCATAGGAAGACTGAACAAGCCACCCTGGCTGGTGGATAGGTGCCAGCCTGCGAATCCAAAGGTCACTGGTTCGATTCCCAGCTAGAGCACATAGCCAGGCTGCAAGCCAGGTCTCCAGCCAGGTCCGTAGCTGGAGGCAGGTGAAATGCAACCATATATTGATGTTTCTCTCCCTTTCTTCCCCACTCCCCGACCTTCTCTCTAAAAATAATGAACTTAGGAAAGAAAAAAAAAAAGAAAAGGAAAGAAACAGGGCTGTCTGCTAAGAGAGGGGTGTTGGGGGTGAGTAGGGGGACTCAGGCCAGTAGACAAGATTGGAAGGAAGCTATGACATGAACAGGGGCTCTCCCAGGTACACAAAGCAGCACCCAGAGCCAGCTGATGTGATGCATACCAAGTGGTATCTTGGGCGGAGTGGGAAGGAAGGGAGGAGGGAGAGAGGAAGAAGGAGAAAGAGGTAGGAGAGAGGGAGAGAAGAGAGACATAAGGGGAATTGGGATATGGATTCCACGGACATTGGCAGGCCTGGGGAGAACTACCTGAGTCAGGTACCCACGTACCCAGGCCTGGGAGTCAATTGCTTACGGCAACAAGGCGAGGGAGGAGTAGTAAAGCAGGATTTCCTGGGTGTAAGGAAAAGGTATTTGGCATCAAGTAGAAGATCCCCGTTTCTGGGACTGACAAGGAGCTAGGAGAATCTGCCATCAGGAGCCCAGATGTTGTGCTGAGCAGGGTGAGGAGGGTATAATTGTAACAGAGTACTCTCCCCAAATTTCTCACCGCCCATGGTTCTGGAAATGGGAGAAGGAAATAATACAGCTTTTAACTTTCTTTTCATATCTGATGCAGGCTGGTAGAAGGTCCAGTAAAAGGAATGAAGATATTGTTTAAAATACTTTGCTTATCAATGACAAGGGGATAGCTGATCCTTTCCTGAAAGGGAGCGTCTTAAGAAAGGAAGAGCCAGCCAATAAGAAAGGGGGCCATGCTGTTGGAAAGGATTAAGAAGTGCCCCACTGTCTGCCATGAGAAGCACAATGGAAGAAGCAATTTAGAGGATCATGATGGAGCAGCCTTGTGAGAAGTAGCCATGCAGTTTGTAGTCAGGATTTGGCCATGCAGCCTGGGCTAGTAAGAAAGCAGGCACACTGCTGCTTTGATTGTGCCCGCTCCAACTGACTCCGAAGCCACAAAGGACTCCCTATCTTGCAGACCTGGCCTCTATCTGGACTCTGGGTCTTATGCCAAAGGTGCCATGTGATTGAGCCCCCTTTTGCTTGGTAACATGAGGACTTACAGGAGTCAGAAGGAGGAGTCAGAAGAGTATGTGAGGAGGCTGAGGCTGTAAGGGGGTTCCAAGAGCTGGGTACAAAGTGTCACAAGGAAGGAGGAGGAACCAGCAAGGAGGAATAGTGAAGGAGTGGAGTCCATTGCCAGAGATGGATGGGATTTTAGGAAAGGTGATTTTGCAAATGGTTGGGAGTTGGGTGGGCCCTGTTTTCATATGGTTTCTCAAGTTTGAGCCCCTGTCAGCATTACCTGAACAGGCTGCAGTTTTCACCAGGGTCCTCCAGTGAGGGCAGAGCTGAGTGCGAGTCAAAGGAGAAAGAATTTGGAGGTTTTGTTGTAATACAGTCAAGTTTTATCAGCCTATAGATTAAAAAGTAAAGGCTGACTTCCCTCTTCCTTCTATATTGGTTGCTCAGGGAATACAGTCACTCTACTCTGAGCTAAACACAATTGTAAAAGTAAACCCACTGCCAAAAATACTACTACTGACTAAGAGAAATACCTAATCCTTCCTACTGTTTGGAATTTTCTAGGCCACCAATCGCCTCCATCAATAACCAAGAGCTATGAGCCAGCTAATCCTTGACCACGTCTCCTAGTTCCACACACAAAAATATATACACCCTTTCAGAATGCGCTTTTATAGACTTATGGGGCTGGAAAAGGCAATCACCCATTTTATTGAAGAGACTACTGAAACCTCTGGGGCCTCCGAGACTTTAAACCTGTATTAGAACCTAGAATTTGTCTTCTACTCATTCCTTATATCCCTAGTTAGATTTTATTTCTCATGTACACTAAGAATCCTAAATTTATCTGTGAATTTGATACCATATAAGGGCATTTGGTACTGCCAACCAAGCCAGGAATCCCCCTCATCTCATGCTAGCAGAAGTTGAGGACCAAGGGCCAAAGATTTGGATATTCCTGCATGGGGCATGTGGGGAAACAGCCTTACAACATCTCTCTACCAGCCTATACATGGAAAGACATCCTGGTGCACTACTGTTTTCATATAAGTCTGTAACTAGGAGGACTGGGCACTTGAAGACTCTCCACTCCACCTACTACCATGGACCACCTGTCTTAACTAAGATTTGGCCCCCTGTCCCACTCACACTCCTAGAAAAGAGAAGGAGCAAGAAGGGGGCAGGATACAAAACTTTACAAACTTAAATTCTTACCTTCTTAGCTTTTTTGTATTTCACATACAGTGTGAACTATTCTTTTGAGAAGCCTGGCAATGACCAAAAAAAAAAAAAAAAAAGAGGAGATAGAGAAATAGAATTTTTAAAGCTCTTTTGAAAATTGTATAGTCTCCCAATTAGGCTAATGGGAAGAGAGCTACCAATAATTCAGGACCTACTACTGTAAGCCATGATTATTTAAACCTCACATTAGTCCTGTAAGGAATAAAGGTCTCCAATTCAAAGATAAAGATTCAGAGAATTAAGAAACTTGCCCAAGAATCCTCTTTTAGTAAGCAGTGGAATGTGACTTTGAGCCTCTGTGTCTGACACAAAAGCCAAAGGTCTTCCTCCAATCCACATGGCCTGATTGCAAAGATTTCTACAAATGTAGTTTTTTAGAGTAGAGAACACTAGGTAGAGGCATAAAACTCAGAGAGTTTAAAAGGTAAAGGCAAAGAATCAAGACACCACCTAAACATTGACCCCCATCCTCAAAGGTAATCCTTTGAGTTCAGGAATTCGGTTTAAGGCGGGAACAAACTTTTTATAGGTGGATGCTGGCTGAGCTGAAGAAGAATGATTTCAATATTCATTTATTGCATGACTTTTATTTGCAAAACAACCCACCACGTACCTAAATCCTGCAATCAAAATGTTTGCTTGGGAGGTTGCTGGTTTGATTCCCAGCCAGGGCGCATAACCAGGTTGCAAGCCAGATCTCCAGCCAGGTCTGTAGCTGGAGGCAGGTGAATGGCAACCATACATTGATGTTTCTCTCCCTCTCTACCTCTCTCCCCTCCCCTCTCTTTAAAGATAATAAAATATTAAAAAAAAAAAAAAAGATGTTTACTTGGGGACACCAGATTGTGACACATTATATATATAACAAGCAGTTTCATCAAAATTGATGCCTAAGGTCTCCAGCTGGAGACAGGTGAGAGGCAACCATGCATACTTTCTTTCCCTCTCTTTCTCCCTCCCTTCCCCTCTCTCTAAAAATAAATAAAATCTTTTTTTAAAAAAGTGAAACTACAAATCAATGCCCCCTATTCCTTTCCCTTACCCCTCCCCTCAATAAATCAAAAGTTTTTAAAAAGAAAGAAAACGCTGTAGTATTCTGGAAGATACAGTAAACCCAATTGGCAGAAAGCAGGCTTCTTCACCTGGACTTGGATGAGTGAAGAAGTGTGGGTATGAGAGGTTGTCGGGGAGGGATTGTCTTCAAGGTGCTAATAAATGCTGGTACTGAATAGCTTAGTTCGGGAGTGAGCGAGAAAGCGAAGGCAAAGATGAAGAATTGAGGGAGGTTTCGTTTAGGGAGGTGAAGGTGGGACCTTGCTAATTTGGTGGCGAGATAGTTGCAGTTGGGAGCATTAAAGATAGCAGAACCCCCTGGCTTGTAGTACAGTGGATAAGGTGCCAGCCTGCGAACCCAAAGGTCGCAGGTTCGATTCCCCAGCCAGGGCACATAACCAGGTTGCAAACCAGGTCTCCAGTCAGGTCTGTGGCTGGAGACAGGTGAAAGGCAACCATACATTGATGTCTCTCTCCTTCTCTGCCTCTCTCCCTTCCCCTCTTTCTAAAAATAATGAAATAACATCTTTTAAAAAAAAGATAGCAGAATCTTAATAACATAATCGCATAATTATAAGTAGTACTACTAGGGCTGCTTGTATAGTAAGGGTGAAGTGGATAGGATAGGCAAGGTCATCAACTGTTCCAGCAGAGGACTGAAAGGCATTTGCCTTGGCAAGAAGTTGGGATCAATTCTGAGAATGGTGGAGATGGATGGGATTTTACACACAAGACGGAAGAAAATAGAAGGCACTGTATTTGCCTGCCCTGGAGAGCTGGGGTGGTTACTAGCTTCTGAAGAGTGGGCAAAATATGGAGGTGTTGCTAGAGGAACTGTGAACATACTCATGAATGGATGCACGCGTGGGTAACAGTGACCAAGAGCTCAGCGGCCTGGGACTCTGGGAAGGGCCGTGGCTGTAACCTGGACCCGCTTAGTACAGCTGAGCCCGAACTGCACCACCCTGGGAGCAGGTGGCTGTGCTGCCGGCGGGGAGACCAACCCCCGGGAAGCGCGGCGGGCCGGGACGCGTCCAGGAGGACGCCGAGCTGGCTGAGTGGCGGGCCACAAGGAGCGGGTAGCAAGCCCTGGCCAGCCTGCCCCTGCGCGGCACTTCGTACGCAAGCGCAGACAGGCCGTGAAGCCTGGAGGCACAGAGGAGGGGGAGCTAGAACGATGGGTGTGTGGAACGTATTTCCGCTCTGGCGGACAAATAATACCGGCCAAAGGGAAGGCCAGGCCGTCCGGCCCTTTAACCGTGTGGGGGATCTAGTGAAGAAAGGGGGGTCGGAAAGGGGCAACTCCTGCTCCTTTAATTCCCTCCCCTCTTCCTCCTCCCACAGTTCTTGCTGCGGCCGCCGCGCGCGGAGCCTGGAACACACCACACGAGCCGCCCCCGCCCCGCCGCCCTGACGCCCACGCGGAGCCAGCCCGGCGCGCGCGCCACGAGCACCCCCGCGCCTGCGCGCTGCCCAGGCCCTGCCCGAGTGTGGGGGCGCCCGCGGCCCCGGGGGGGGGTGGGGGAAGTAGGGGGCAAAAAAATCAGCCCGCGGACCAGGGCCAGGTGAGAGGCGCGTGCACTTAGGGTCGTGGAACTGGGGGGGCGTGCCACGGAGCTCTTGGGGGGATGGGGGGCGTGCACAAACGTGCAGGCGGCGGGGGAAGGACGTGAAAGGCGTGTGCAAACGTGCAACGGGGAGGGGGGAGGCGGAGGAAGGAGGCAGCGAGTGAAGGGGGCGGGGTGATAAGATATGCGACCTGGGCACCCTGGAGCCCAGAACCCCAAGCCATTACTCATCCTGTTTCCGTGGGGTCGCGGGCTCTCCCAGTCCTTGCGGGCTGTTGGGCTCAGAGTATAGACGCCGCAGCCCCGCCCCCGGGGACCACGCCTCCCTCCCCTTGGAGAAACAGCGCCTTCTCCCGCGCCCCCCTCCCGGGGCTGGGGAAACTGAGGAGAAGGCCTCAAGACTGGGAGATGTGATACTGGGGGGCCGGGCAAGAATGGGGGAGAGGAGCCTGGAACCTTGGCTTAGGAGAGCCAGAGACCTTTGTCTCTGACCGGTTTCCTTCCCAACCAGGGTTGCCCACCCCCTGCCACAATGGCCTCTGGGGTGGAAGTCCTGCGCTTCCAGCTGCCTGGCCACGAGGCCGCTACGCTGAGGAACATGAACCAGCTCCGAGCAGAGGAGAGGTTCTGCGACGTGACCATTGTGGCCGACAGCCTCAAGTTCCGCGGCCACAAGGTTATCCTGGCTGCCTGCTCCCCTTTCCTGCGGGACCAGTTCCTGCTGAACCCCAGCTCTGAGCTTCAGGTCTCACTGATGCATAGTGCACGCATAGTGGCCGACCT
The DNA here is from genome assembly GCA_004026585.1 of Noctilio leporinus. Taxonomy (NCBI): domain Eukaryota; kingdom Metazoa; phylum Chordata; class Mammalia; order Chiroptera; family Noctilionidae; genus Noctilio; species Noctilio leporinus. The sequence goes on along the minus strand of PVIW01003975.1, from coordinate 44,433 downwards.
GCTCCTCTCCTGTTACACGGGTGCCCTGGAATTCGCCGTCAGGGACATAGTGAACTACCTGACCGCGGCCTCCTACCTACAGATGGAGCACGTGGTGGAGAAATGCCGGAATGCCCTCAGCCAGTTCATCGAACCCAAAATAGGCCTTAAAGAGGATGGGGTCAGTGATACCAGCCTTGTGAGCAGTGTCAGTACTACCAAATCCCTCCTCCCTCCAGCCAGGACCCCAAAGCCGGCCCCCAAACCCCCACCCCCACCCCCTCTACCCCCTCCGCTCCTGCGGCCTGTGAAGCTGGAGTTCCAGCTGGATGAGGACCTGGAGCTAAAAGCCGAAGAAGAGGATGAGGACGAGGACGAGGACGTGTCTGATATCTGCATCGTCAAGGTGGAATCCGCCCTGGAGGTGGCACACCGTCTCAAACCTCCCGGAGGTCTGGGCGGAGGTCTGGGCCTCGGAAGCTCTGTGAGCAGCCACCTGGGGGAGCTAGCGCAGAGCAGCATGCCCCCTAGCGCTGTGGCCCCACCGCAAGGTGTGGTGAAAGCTTGCTACAGCCTGTCCGAGGATGCAGAAGGGGAGGGCCTGCTGTTGATTCCCGGAGGCCGGGCCAGTGTGGGGGCCACTTCGGGCCTGGTGGAGGCAGCAGCAGTGGCCATGGCTGCTCGGGGGGCGGGGGGCAGCCTGGGAGCGGGGGGCAGCCGGGGTCCCCTGCCTGGGGGCTTCTCCAGTGGTAACTCCCTAAAGAACATCAAGTGCACCAAGTGCCCAGAAGTGTTCCAGGGTGTGGAGAAGCTGGTCTTCCACATGCGGGCACAGCATTTCATCTTTATGTGCCCGCGATGTGGCAAGCAGTTCAACCACAGCAGCAACCTCAACCGCCATATGAACGTGCACCGCGGCGTTAAGTCACACTCTTGTGGCATCTGCGGCAAGTGCTTCACACAGAAATCCACGCTGCACGACCACCTCAACCTGCATTCAGGAGCAAGGCCCTATCGATGCTCCTACTGCGATGTGCGCTTTGCTCACAAGCCTGCCATTAGGCGGCACCTCAAGGAGCAGCACGGCAAGACAACTGCCGAGAATGTGCTGGAGGCCAGCGTGGCCGAGATCAATGTCCTCATTCGCTAGCATTAGCCCAGCAAGCGCTGGGCCCTTGGGCTGGGTGAGAAGGTGGTTCCCTGGCCCAGGGGAATAGGGAGTTGGGGATGGGGCATGTCAGGTATGGTGGGGAGCCTAAACAGACACACATCCTGAGGGAAGGGCCCATGGTTCCTTGGAGAGAAGGTCCTGCCTCTTCAGAAGAAAAGGATGGAAAGGGAGAGTTCTCTGAGGCCAAGGGAAAAGAAGGTCCCGGAGAAAGATCGTCTTCTCTTGGAGATGCATAGATATGTGGAGAGAGAAGGGCCCTACAAAGTGAGGAGGCAAAATGACTGGAAAAATGTTTTATTCCTGCCCAGGGAGAGGTCTGATATTTCTTGAGGTAGGGGTGGGTGGGTGGGAATTGGGAGGGAGTTTGGCAGGAATTCCTTACATACTCCTTAGAATAAATAGGTCCTTGGGAGAGGGACTGGTAGGGGGAAGGATTCTTGAATCCCAGAAAAGGAAAGGCGGATCGTCTTGCATGCTGGGGGAATGAGACTGGGTACAAGACTCACCAAAATTCTAGGGAGAACAAGGTGGCAGGTAAGAAGACAAGAAGGTGAGCATCCTGGGTAGATATTGGAAAGGGGTACAATAGCAAGAACAGGGAATAGTGGTGGGGTGGGGGTAGGGCATTTAGATGAAAGGACACAGGAAAGGCTGTTTAGGGGGAGGGAGAGGAGTAGTTATAGTTTTTTTTTCTTCAAACACTTTTTTAGGATTTTTTCTGGAGTTTGAGGTTTTGTGGGGTTTTTTGTTTGGTCTGTTTTTTTGCTTTTGTTTTTCACAAAATAAAAGAACTTTATACTGTGTCTGGCAACTGCGTTTAAATGACTGTCCCACCCAAGACAACCTCTTAATTTATTCATTACCTAGAGGTCACAGCTCATGCCAGGCCCCATACCTGAAGAAGGCTTGACTGGGGAAGAGTAGTGTCCCAAGTGGGCACCTCTGGCGAGAGATCCTCCCAGTTCTGAAGCCTTGACACCTGGCAGGTATCTCAAGCTTAAGTGATAATTCACGACCTGCTCCTCTATTTGAGGAGTTTGTTATCAGGGCCAGGGATAGGCTATAGGTGTGATCATTGTGCCCACTGATTGTAAGCAGGAGCCTATGTTTGGGCATTTTTGGTCTGGGTTAAGATAGAGGGAAGACTACAATTCCCAGAAAGCCCTATTGGACTAGTTCTTAACCAAAGATAACTACAGTTCCCAGGCGTTGAACTGGCCTCAGGAACCTTATATTCTAACCACCTGCCTATGTCAAATATTGCTTGTGAAATCATCCAGGTAATCTCCCCAACTTTGACCAGAATGTAATACCTGAATGGACCGTACCCTAAAATTTAGGGATTAAGTCGTTTTACCAAGATTATTCACCTAGGCTTAATGTTCATAATTCCACTGTCTTAAGGTTATAACCCACGGCGTGCCTATGACTGTGAAGGGTTTGGCAAAAAATGTTACTAGAATGTGACCAGACAGTAATGACTCTGGGGACTTACCGGATCCCCAGTGCATGTTGTGGGGTAACGTACCTAGCATAAACAGGAGAGACAGCCCCCAGGTTTTCAAAAGAGGACATAAGTAGCATGCTAAAACCAGTCAAGAGTAAAAGTGTCCTCTCCTAGTCCCCATCGCCCCTTCTTGCTCGTTAGAGAAGCGAGGCCAAAATTGAGTCCAAGCCTTCTATCCGGAGACCCAGAAACTAGAAAGCACCCAGAAGCGAGAGCAGCACAAAGTAAGCCGCTCCCGGGAGTGTCAGCCACTCCAACTGTTACCTAAAACCTGGTGTAGGGGCAGAGAGGCGATACTGGACCCAGGAATGCCTCGCCTTCCGGTTCCCTACTGAAACGAAACTAGAAATAGCAATTCTCCCCAGCAGCCTCCACCTTCGAGAAACCACTGTCAACTCCAAAGCCGCTCTCAGAGGAAAATGGCCAGAAAGCGCGCAGTGGCTCCTTTAAAGTTTCTCCTCGCCCTCCCTCCCCGCCCACGTGACCCGGGGCGGCCGCGCGCCGGCTCTGCCCCCAGCGCAAGCGGCTATGGCGGCGGCGGCGGGAGCTGCAGCGGCGGCCGCCGAGGTGCGGAAGGGGAGGGGGAGAGGCGGGTGCATGCCCGCGCGCGCGCCCGGGGGAAGCGCGCGCCCGTGCAATGCTCCGGGGGTGCAACGGGGCCGGGGGGCCCGGGCGGGACCTACAGCAATCCCGAGGGCTAGCACCGGGGGCGGATGAGGGGACCAGGGGGTGGGAGGTGGGGGGAGTGGGCACGGAGGCGCGCGTGCAGCCGCTGGCTGTCTCCCAGTGGGCGGCGGGCGCCGGGGCCCCAGGAACACGCGCGAGGGGCACGAGGGGCCGTCCACCAGGCTGGGGGGCAGCGGGCGCTGGAGGGGTTGGTACCCGGGGTCCCCGCGGCCTGGGGAACAAAGGGGGAACGGCGCGTGCAGCCGGGAGGAGGGGGCGGGGCCGGTGCACGGAGGCCCCGCCCCCTCCCCCTCCTCTATTCTCGGCCCCTGAGATGCGGGGTCTACCCAGAGGCAGAGGGCTGATGCGGGCCCGGGGGAGGGGTCGTGCGGCCCCTCCGGGCAGCCGAGGCCGCGGAAGGGGGGGTGCCCATAGAGGAAGAGGTAGGCCCCGGAGCCTACTCTCTCTTCCCAGGGCCCAAGCGTCCTGGGCCCCCCAACTTCCTACCGGGCTGACCAGCCCTCCTATCCCTTGTGTCGCCTCCCAGGGGGAGGCCCCCACTGAAATGGGGGCCCTGGTGCTGGACAAGGAGCTCAGAGGAGCCGCCGAGAGAGGTAAGTGAAGCAGAAATGGGCCCAGCTAAACCTTCACCTCCCCAACCAAACACAGGACTCTGAGCCCATAGTCCTGAACTTTTTCTCTTCTCTTACAGTTCATGGCTCTTTTGGGGGCACTTCCCTTAGTGAGGAAACCCTACCCAAGGCCCGCCCCGACTCCCTGGAGCCTGCTGGCCCCTCATCCCCAGCAACTGTCACGGTCACTGTCGGCGGCGATGAGGGGGCAGACACCCCTGTAGGAGCCACACCACTCATTGGGGATGAACCTGAGAATCCTGAGGGAGATGGGGACCTTCAAGGGGGACGCATCCTGCTGGGTGAGAGGATGTGGGGACTGGGGGTGATGGGGCATCCTCTGGTTCTGTTTTCTCTAATCTTGCCTCTGCCTGCCTGCCTGCCTGTCTGTCTTTCAGGCCATGCCACAAAGTCATTCCCCTCTTCCCCTAGCAAAGGGGGTGCCTGTCCCAGCCGTGCTAAGATGTCAATGACGGGGGCTGGAAAATCACCCCCATCAGTTCAGAGTTTGGCTATGAGGCTGCTGAGTTTGCCAGGGGCCCAGGGGCCAGCAACAACAGGGCCTGAAACCCCTACAACCAGCCCTGAGGGGCAGCCCAAGATCCACCGAGCCAGGAAAACCATGTCCAAACCGGGAAATGGACAGGTGAGGATGAGGGGAAGGGTTGTGGGAGTGGGAGAGGCAGGTGATTACCTTCAACCTCTGGTGGGGATTTTTATCACATAGCTTCAGGTCTTTTCTAATTCATTCACAGCTTTACAATTTACTAAGGAGCTATTTTGTGGTCACATTCTGGACTGGGGCTTAATGTGTGAACAACAGGTGCCTGTCTTCCTGAAGTTCACATTCTTGGGGAGAGGGAAGTAGAAGAGGTCAACGTTAAAGATTTATTTGTGTAGTTAATGTTTTAATTACTTTTAAGATAATGATTATGTAAAAAAACTTCAAACCACTCTTTCTTTTTACTTCAAAACAAGACCTCAGGGAACTTTTTTCTCCCATAGAAACTGCCCCTGCTCCATTTTAAAGGTTGTACTCCTCCTGGGAAGGAGACGAGGGTGAGGAACATGACAGGCCCCAGAATCTCACAACCTTTATGACAGTGTTTTTAGGGCTTTTGGTAGCATTTTGTTTCTGCATATGGTTTTGAGTAGCATTGGTCAAGGCCTTAACCTAACCTTTGTTTTCTCATCTGTAAAATGGGAAGAAAGGACTTGCTGCCCACTTGAAGAAATAAGTGAAGTTTAAGTGTGAGATATGCTTGACACACTTTTTCATTGGGGAGACAGCAGTTTTTACTGTAGCTACATCTGGTTACTGCAGTTTCAGATGGCATTTTTGAAGGTGTGGCTCACTACCCCACCACCATCTGGGGCTCTTGGCCTAGTTCAGGCCAAACCATAGCCAATTCCTAACCATAATCATGCTCCCTGTCTGTCCCCAGCCCCCAGTCCCTGAGAAGAGACCCCCTGAAGTGCAGCACTTTCGAATGAGTGATGATGTACACTCACTTGGGAAGGTGACCTCAGGTCAGTCCCACCCCCTGCCCACCTGCAGTTTGATACAGTCCTGTCCTGAGGATTGAGAGTAAAAGCCTGGCTCTTTCCTTTTTTCCTTCCAGATGTGACCAAAAGAAGAAAGCTGAACTCAGGAGGTGGCCTGGTGAGCAGGGAGAGACACTTGGAGGCTGCTACAGGGAAGCCCCAAACTAGGGCTGCATCCCACCCTCAAGGGAAATGAGTTGATGGAGAGTGCCAGCAACTTTAATTGTTGTCATGTTTTTCTAGTCAGAGGAATTGGGTTCTGCTCGGGATTCAGGAGAAATAACCCTGGAGAAAGTGAATCCTGGATCCTTGGAGGAGTGGGAGACAGTGGTGGGGGATGACTTCAGCCTCTACTATGACTCTTACTCTGTGGATGAACGTGTGGACTCCGACAGTAAGGTGAGCTGGCCTGCAGCCCCATGTTCAGGGCTCCCTCTCTAGGCTTTTCTTCCTCCCCCTTCACTCTTTTCATTTTATCTTCTGAACACCCATTAATTCATTGCCACATACTCTATAACCTGCAGCACCCATTCCATCCCCTACCCTTCCCTCTCCCCAGTGACCACCACCCATTTTATGGTTTATTTATTTGTTTGCTGGTTTATTCCTTTGCTCTTGGTTTGGTTTCATCACATGCAGTTTTTGCCTATGTACTAGAATGCTTAGTCTTGCCTGTTTTTATTTAATGTTTTGTCATGGAAACAAATACAGATAATCTTGAACAACACAGATTTAGTCTATTCAGGTCCTCTTATACACAGATTTAAAAAAAAATGCTGTAAATATATTTCTTTTTTTTTTTCTATGGTATTCTCTAGCTTACTTTAATGTAAGAATATGGTATATATTACCTATAACATACAAAATATGTCTTAATTAACTGTTTACATTATTGGTAAGCCTTCCAGTCAACAGAAGGCTGCTAATTAACTTGGGGGAGGGAGCCTAAAATTAATATATGGCTTTTCAACTATGGGGGGTTGGCACCCCTTACCCGTGTTGTTTAAGAACCAATTGTAGAGCCCTGGCCGGTAACACAGTGGATAAGGTGTCGGCCTGCGAACCCAAAGGTCTCTGGTTCGAATCCCCAACCAGGGCACATAACCAGGTTGCAAGCCAGGTCTCCAGCCAGGTCCATGGCTGGAGACAGGTGAAAGGCAACCATACATTGATGTCTCTCTCCCTTTCTGCCTCTCTCCCTTTTCTCTCTCTCTCTGAAAAATGGTAAATAAAATATTTAAAAAAAACAATTTTAACAATCTCTTTCAGTTTTTTAACATTACTAGATGACTATTTTCATACCTAAAAAACCTACAGATGATTTTTTTTTTAAGATTTTATTTATTTTTAGAGAGAGGGGTAGGGAGAAAGGTAGAGAGGGAAAGAGAAGTCTTTGTATGGTTGCCTTTTCACCTGCCTCCAGCCACAGACTTGGCTGGAGACCTGGCTTGCAACCTGGTTATGTGCCCTGGCTGGTGAATTGAACCAGTGACCTTTGGGTTTGCAGGTTGGCACCTTATCCTCTGTGCCACCAGCCAGGGCTATGATTTCTTAATATCATCACTTTGCCACCATTTAGCCTTCACATCTCAGTTGTTTCATAAATGGGTTTTTGTTTGTCAAAATTCAAATTAGGTCTACAAATCAATTTGATTGGCAATTGTCTTCATTCTTTCTTGATGAAAGAAAGATGGTTCCCCATCTTCTAAAAAAATTTTTTTCTTACTATTTATTTGTTGAAGAAACAAGGTCAGTTTTCTTAACAGAATTTCTCACATTTAGGAGTTGGCTGATTGGGTGGGGATTGGCAGATTCTTCACTCACAAATATTTCTTGTACTCGTAAACTTTTGTATCTGACAGCTTGACCAGCTTCAGGAGTGTATCCCACCCCTGCTGGTACGAGTGCTTCACATCAGGAAGCATAGGATATGTGGGTTTTTTTTTTTTTATTCATTATTTTCAGAGAGAAGGGCAGGGAGGGAGGAAGAAAAGGAGAGAAGCATCGATGTATGGTTGCTTTTCACCTGCCTCCAGCTAGGGACCTGGCTGGAGACCTGGCTTGCAATCTGGTTATGTGCCCTGACTGGGAATACAAACTGGAAACCTTTGGGTTCACAGGCCAGCACCAATCCACTGAGCCACACCAGCCAGGGCAGGATACCTGGTCTTTTTATTAGTTATGTTGAGATCAATCAGCGGAAACTCAGGTAATGTCACTGAAGTTTCTCATTAGCTTTTCATCTAGTGTTTTTAGCAGCCATTGGTAGTCATCTATGAACTTCATAGAAAGAGCAAGTGTACATTAGATATATATTTTATACATTTACTTTCTGAAACTTACTGTCTGGCCCAAGGGTCACTGTTTTCTCAGCCCCACTTTGCCTCTGTCCCAGTCTGAGGTTGAAGCACTGGCTGAACAACTGAGTGAGGAAGAGGAAGAAGAAGAGGAGGAGGAAGAGGAGGAGGAGGAGGAGGAGGAGGAAGATGAGGAGTCCGGTAATCAGTCTGACAGGGTGAGAGTGAGATGCTGACTTGCCTATAAGAGTGGGAGCTATGGGGCCAGAGATCTGAGTCCTCAGGAGTGGGGGCTGGGGCCAGACTCTTTTACCTCTCCCTCCTCCCCAGAGTGGTTCCAGTGGTCGGCGAAAAGCCAAGAAGAAATGGCGGAAGGACAGCCCATGGGTGAAGCCGTCCCGGAAACGGCGAAAGCGGGATCCTCCCCGGGCCAAGGAGCCACGAGGTGAGGAGGTTCCTCTGCTTTGGGGTCCCCTCCACCATCCTTCACAGCCCCCATAGAGTGTGCACAAACACACGCTCATGCATGTACACACTCGCATGTACCCACATGTCCAGGTGCCTGTGAGCTCGCACTCTCACTCTCTCTGTCTCTGTGTCAGGAGTGAATGGTGTGGGCTCCTCAGGCCCCAGTGAGTACATGGAGGTCCCTCTGGGGTCCCTGGAGCTGCCCAGCGAGGGGACCCTCTCCCCCAACCACGCTGGTAATTGCCAATTGCTGGGATAGGGAGCCACTAGGGGGCACCCTCAGGACTGGAGGGAAAGGGGAGGAAGGGACCTCATTGGAGCCGGGGTGTCCATAGCCAGGCTTTTGGGGGCTCTGGAGTATGGAGGGAAAGGCAGGCAGAGTTGGGGTGAGTGGCCATGCCAGAGGTCCAAATGGGTAAGGGGCAGGATTTCCCTCAGCTCCCTTTTCCCTCTAAGGGGTGTCCAACGATACATCTTCGCTGGAGACAGAACGTGGGTTTGAGGAGTTGCCCCTGTGCAGCTGCCGCATGGAGGCACCCAAGATTGACCGCATCAGCGAGAGAGCTGGGCACAAGTGCATGGCCACAGAGAGTGTGGATGGAGAGGTGGGCCTGTGGGCAGGGAGGAGCAGTACAGGGCACATGCCCAGGGCCCCAGCTCACCTCTCTTTTTGCCCAACCTCTTTGCCCACAGCTATCAGGCTGCAATGCTGCAATCCTCAAGCGGGAGACGATGAGGCCATCAAGTCGTGTGGCCTTGATGGTGCTCTGTGAGACCCACCGTGCCCGCATGGTTAAACACCACTGTTGTCCAGGTTGCGGCTACTTCTGTACAGTGGTGAGTGACCATGGGGCAGACAGGCAGGGTACCCCATCAGAGAAGGTGCTTCCATAACCTCACCATGTTGTTTCCCTGCCCCAGGGTACCTTCCTGGAGTGCCACCCCGACTTCCGTGTGGCCCATCGCTTCCACAAGGCCTGTGTGTCCCAGCTGAATGGGATGGTCTTCTGTCCCCACTGTGGGGAGGATGCATCCGAGGCCCAGGAGGTGACCATCCCCTGGGGGGATGGAGTGACGCCACCAACTGGCACTACAGCCCCTGCACCCCCGCCCTTGGCCCAGGATGCCCCTGGGAGAACAGACACTTCCCAGCCCAGGTACTGGCCTCTTCCTTCCCCACTGTTTATTCCCTGCTCCTTCCTATCGCCCCTGAGACATTAGGCCCTTCTCCCACAGTGCCCGGATGCGAGGGCAGGGGGAGCCCCGGCGCCCACCCTGCGAACCTGTGGCTGACACCATCGATAGCTCAGGACCCTCCCTGACCCTACCCAGTGGGGGCTGCCTCTCAGCTGTGGGGCTGCCACCTGGACCAGGCCGAGAAGCCCTGGAGAAGGCCCTGGTCATCCAGGAGTCTGAAAGGTGAATGGGGGTTTGCTCTCCATCACAGAGACTAGGGTGGCCTGGAAGGGCAGATCTGTGGTTGTTAAAAGCTGATGCTGGAGTCTAAGGAGCCCATCCCACCCTCCCTCACCATGGCAGGCGGAAGAAACTCCGCTTCCACCCTCGGCAGTTGTACCTATCAGTGAAGCAGGGGGAACTGCAGAAGGTCATCCTGATGCTGTGTGAGTATCCATCCACTCATTCATTCAGCAAAGCTTGACTGAGCCCAGTGATACAGCAGGCACTGGGCTGAGGCCAGGAGTGCAGTGAAGGACTTCATCCTCACCTGAGAGGTTACCTGATTTGCCCAGTGCACAGTAGCACTAAGGGGAAGGTCCACTTTGAACTCAAGCAGAGCTAGTGTTCCTGGTTCCTTACTCCTGACACATACCCTGAGAAGCGTTCCTGGAGAAGGTGCCACCTGTCTATCCCCTGGCTTACTTACCACTTGTTCCTCCCTCTCCTGGTGTGGTGGGCTCTCCCTGCAGTGGACAACCTGGACCCCAACTTCCAGAGTGACCAGCAGAGCAAGCGCACACCTCTGCATGCAGCCGCCCAGAAGGGTTCTGTGGAGATCTGCCATGTGCTGCTGCAGGTCAGCACAGGCCGGCCCTCTACCTTCTTGACCAGGCTCTTGGACCCTACCCCCACCCCCACCTGGTGCCTCCCTGGTACCAGCCCATATGCCACCTCCGCACAGGCTGGAGCCAACATCAATGCGGTGGATAAGCAGCAGCGGACACCGCTGATGGAGGCTGTGGTGAACAACCACCTGGAGGTGGCCCGCTACATGGTGCAGCGAGGCAGCTGTGTCTATAATAAGGTGTGCTGGGTGGGCCATGGGGCCTAGGGGCAGGACTGGCTTAGAGATGGCAGCTGGAGGACTCATCTGTCCATGTCTCTCTTAGGAAGAGGATGGCTCCACCTGCCTCCACCATGCAGCCAAAATTGGGAACTTGGAGATGGTCAGCTTGCTGCTCAGCACGGGACAGGTGGACGTCAATGCCCAGGTCAGAGGCCCAGCTAACCCACCACCTCTTCCACTTCCCCACCCAGCCCCTAAGTCCTTGGCTAAGCCTCAGGCTATAGCACCTCCCACCTCAACTGACCTCTGACCCTTCCTTACATCTCATGTTGCTCCTGCTGTCCCCTTCTCTCACCCTCCTCATTCGAATATTTCTTCGTTGTTTTCTCGTTCTTGCTACTTCTCTTTTCAGTTTACAGAGGAGTAAGTTTCAGCTTTAATCTTTGAAACATCCAGTGAGATTATTTGTGAACTGTTTTTCATGTGATAGATGTGTTTTACCCTGTTGTCTTTCTTCTCGATCTGTCTTTTGTTAGGAAGAGCCCTTGGAAGTTGGCTCCTGTGGCCTTTGACATGACCCAGTATCGTTTGAGAGCATCTGGCCTTTCAGTACATTTATGCACTACCATCTGTATACTTAGGGGTGGTTGTTGCAATTGGATCACTGCATCTAGGACTTCTGAGTAGGCAGACCTAGGAAATAATGTATTTTGTAGAAAGAGAAAAAGGACTCTGTAGCCGTCATCAATAGACATTATAGTTTGTTTATAGATGGAGAAACAGACCCTGAGACATCGTGTGACTTGCTCAGGGGGCTGTAGCTGAGTCTGCCTCCAGAATGCACCATGTGCTGCTTTGGTGAGCAGGGCTGGCTGCTGGACCTGCTCCCCACCCTCCTCCCTCCCTTTCCACCCGTAGGACAATGGGGGATGGACACCCATCATCTGGGCCGCAGAGCACAAACACATTGAGGTGATCCGCATGCTACTGACACGGGGTGCCGATGTCACCCTCACAGACAACGTGAGAGTTTGGTTGGGGTGAGGGAAGTGGGGCTGGCCCAGGACCTCAACATGGTAGAGGCTGGGGTCAAGAGCTCATTGCCCAGGCCACCCCCTTCTCCCCCATCCTCCACAGGAGGAAAACATCTGTTTGCACTGGGCCTCCTTCACCGGCAGCGCTGCCATTGCTGAGGTCCTCCTGAATGCCCGCTGTGACCTCCACGCTGTTAACTACCATGGGGACACGCCCCTGCATATTGCAGCCCGGGAGAGCTACCACGACTGCGTGCTGTGAGCCCCAGTGCACTCCCCACTCCAAAGCCCCTCTGTCACCCCTCACAGCCCCAGACCTCTAAGGCTTCCTTTACCCTCCCAGGTTGTTCCTATCACGAGGAGCAAATCCTGAGTTGCGCAACAAAGAGGGGGACACAGCATGGGACCTAACTCCTGAGCGTTCGGATGTGTGGTTTGCACTTCAGCTCAACCGCAAGCTCCGGCTTGGTGTGGGAAATCGGGCCATCCGCACTGAGAAGATCATCTGCAGGTGAGTGCTGGGCCCTCGGCCCCAGAACAGCCTTCTGCCCCTCCCCAGTCCCCACTGAACTCTAGAACGTCTCCAAACCCTCCTGGGCCCTGCTGAATTCCAAGAACCCCCAGTTCGCCCTACTAACTAGGAGTGCCATGTATATAACAAGTGAAAATAGAGGATGTCCAGTTAAATTAGAACCTCAGTCCCATGCAGATTTGCGATGTACCTACACTAAAAATTAGTTATTTACCTAAAGCGTGATTTTAACTTGGTGTCCTGCATTTTATCTGGCAACCTCACTTCACATGTCTCAATGAACACTCAGAATCCCCCTTTTACCCCACCAGCCCACTCCCCATGGCCTAGAAATCTCCACAGCCCTCTCCTTGCACCTCAGTCCCATTTCCCTTTGCCAGGGATGTGGCTCGGGGCTATGAGAATGTACCCATTCCCTGTGTCAATGGTGTGGACGGGGAGCCATGCCCTGAGGATTATAAGTACATCTCGGAGAATTGTGAGACATCTACCATGAATATTGACCGAAACATCACACATCTGCAGGTGAGGGGCCTGGGACCTCTGGAAAAGACTGCAGAGCCACCAAGTATAGTAGGGCAAGTTGTAGGCCAACATGAGCACCTGCAAAGGAGGACCTGGGAGGGAGCTCCAAGGACTTGGCTACCTGGAGAAGGGTCTTTTTACTAGAACACATGATGGTGTCTTATAGGCTACTGGTAGCCCTAGGGACAAATCTTCAGCAACACCTTGACTCCCCTCACTGTGGGGACCATCAGCAGTCATGATCCTAAAACAGGGACCCTAGCAAAATGGCCGAAATTGGGGGGCAGGGAGCATGGGAGTTGAGGGGCCAGGGCCATTTCTGGGGGCCAGGCTCACCCTGCCTCCTGCCCAGCACTGCACGTGTGTGGATGACTGCTCCAGCTCCAACTGCCTGTGCGGCCAGCTCAGCATTCGCTGCTGGTATGACAAGGTATGTGCCCTTGCCCTGTCCTTAGATGCTTATTCACTCCTTCAGAGGAGCTGGCCTCAATTGTAGATTCCCTGGGACCTTGTTCCTTACCTCCTACCCTGGGGGGAAGTAGCAAATAGGGCAGGGTCAGACCTGGAATTCCTGGGACATTGCCGTGACAGGGATGGGCCTGGCCCAGACATGCAAATCAAGGTGGGTGGTTATAGGGCACTTGTCCTTTGACCATAGAGTATATATGGTGTTGTCCTCTGTCCCAGCCTCCATCTCTCTGTTTCCGAATTGAGGTCAGGGGAGGATTCTTCCTCTGGGGTCTTGGGGATCCTAGGCAGCTGAGGTGGGACTACATAGAAACCACTGTCCTCCCCTCCCTACCCCAGGATGGGCGGCTGCTCCAGGAATTTAACAAGATTGAGCCCCCACTGATCTTCGAGTGTAACCAGGCCTGCTCCTGCTGGAGAAACTGCAAGAACCGGGTGGTGCAGAGTGGCATCAAGTGAGGCCTGCCTCTGCAACCCCCCACTGCCCAAACACGTACACACATATAAACACACGTGCACGTACTGTCTCCCTTCCACCCAACCTCCTCTCTCCCGCCCTCAGGGTGCGACTGCAGCTCTACCGAACAGCCAAGATGGGCTGGGGAGTCCGGGCCCTGCAGACCATCCCCCAGGGAACCTTCATTTGCGAGTGAGTGGGGCAAAGGACAAAGGGATAGGCCAACAGTCACTGCTGCCTCTTTTACCCTCTCTGCCCTCCTCCCTGGCTGGTCCCACTCTTCTCACTACCCCATCTCCAGCCAGCCTCTTATGCCCCATATTCCCATAGCTAAGCACCTTGCCTGCCCCAGTCAGCCCAGACTACAGAGTTGTCCATCACCGCTGCCCACATCACTCCCACTTCCCAGTCTCAAAACCTCTCCCTGCCCTTCTAAAATGGGGAAAGCACCAGTTTGGGTGATAAATTTGGGTTTGAGCTCCACTCTGCTGCTGGTGTCCTTGACCAAGTTACTTAATCTTTTTGGGGCCTCATTTTCTGTTCACCTTCAAAGCTGTCATTCTCCAAGGCTCTTTTTCTGGCCAGCATCTGTAACCACTCCCTGTCCCCTGGCTCCTAGCCCATGGCCTTTAAACTTAATCTTAAATCTCCTTAGACCTTTAAAAAAACCCTTTAGCCCCGTTTGCTTATTTAGGGACCATCCATTTTCTCTTAGTCATGTAACTTTTTCAAACAAGCCACCTTGCCTTCCTGGGCCTGTTCCCCACCAGCCACTCACTCACTGCTCATCCCGCCAAAATCTGCCTTTACCTTCACCACTCTACTGCTACTGACTTGGGACAGTCCCCCACCCCACCCCTGCTTCATGTGCCTCAACCTTTGTTCCCTGGCATCTGCCACCCCCTTAGCTCTGGCTCCTATGATCCTGTCCTCACCTCTAACCCATCCACCCTTCCTCTTCACCAGCTCCTCTTCCTCTGCTCTCCAAGTGTGGGCATCCTCACCCCTGGCTCCTTCCCTGAGTTCCTCACACCTCCTGTGGCTTCTGCTGTCATGATCAATCATATCCTTCAGCCTGACATTGCCACCACCTGCTAGGTGACTCCTTGTCCACAAGCCTCCAAAACCTGAACAGTTTCCCACCCAGGCCTACAGGCTGGCTCATCCCCAAATCCCAGAGGCCTGGCATCAGTCCCTTCACATCCCTCACCATTTCTCCAGCTCATCCCCAGCCACCACACTTGGCTGGTCCTGCCAGTGGCAGCTGTCCAGTGAGGCCTGTATAGCTAATGTCCCCATGTTCGTCATCCTGATCCCATCTCCGGAGAGGACCACCCACCTCTCTTCCCTCCCAAATGAAGTCCAATGTCTTCTGGGCCTACTATTCCTCAAGTTACCCAGCCAGATCCCAGCACTTTTGATATGGACACTGACTAGGGCATCTGACGTAGTGGAACAGGAGCCCATGGGGGTGTAAGGAGAAGAGGCATGGCCTGGAGCCAGCCCCATAACCCCAGCTCACCTTCAGCACCATCCCTTACTGCCCAGCAGGTATGTCGGGGAACTGATCTCCGATGCAGAGGCCGATGTGAGAGAGGATGATTCTTATCTCTTCGACTTAGACAACAAGGTGGTCAGGAGGCCCTTCTCTCTCCTACTCCCTGGCAACAGTGGAAATCTGGGGAGGGGGGACCTGGGTGGTCAGTGGGTGGGAATGTTGGCATGAAGGGTGGTAGATGTGAAGGGTGCCACCCTCCCCTCAGGATGGAGAGGTGTACTGCATTGATGCCCGTTACTATGGCAACATCAGTCGGTTCATCAACCACTTGTGTGACCCCAACATCATCCCTGTCCGGGTCTTCATGCTGCATCAAGACCTGCGATTTCCACGCATTGCCTTCTTCAGTTCCCGAGATATCCGGACTGGGGAGGAGCTGGGGTGAGGTGGCTGGGCTCTGCCAGGGGGAGTGGGAAAAAGCACACCTGGGACCAGCAGCTGAAGAGCTGATTTGCAGGCTTGGATTAGAGCAGAGCTGTCATCAGTGTACAGAAGTGTCCCTGGAGTGCATGTTAAATAGACCTGAGCCTCACAGAGGATTTTTATTCAGTAGGTTTGGGTTGGGGCCCAAGACTGCATTCAAACAAGTTCCCAGGTAGTGCCTGTGCTGCAGGTCCACAGAATGTACAAGGATTTAGAGCCTAACAGCTATCAGGAGAAGAGGGGTGTGGGTTCCAGAGATCCTCCTGGCTAGCAGGATCCACAGGTTTTGGAGTTGACCCGGGCAGTCGGGTCTGGGTCCCACAAGCCTCTTTGCACTTCTGACAGGTTTGACTACGGTGACCGCTTCTGGGACATCAAAAGCAAATATTTCACCTGCCAGTGTGGCTCTGAGAAGTGTAAGCACTCAGCTGAGGCCATCGCTCTGGAGCAGAGCCGCCTGGCCCGCCTGGACCCCCACCCTGAGCTGCTGCCTGAGCTCACCTCTCTGCCCTCTGTCAATCCCTGAAAGTGGACCATACTCTTCCTCCCCTCTCCTGGATGGCCACCAGTTTAGCAGCTGCCTCTGTCACTTAAACCCTACGCAAACTCATACCAGGGGACATTGCCATTTCTTCTGCTAGCCCTTCACACATTCCTGGCCGGAGACCCCAGCCTTGCCCTGGGGGTCTGACAGCCCCTCTTTAGGGCTGGTTCCTCCCTGGGAGGGTAACTTGGGCTGGCCGCCCCTCTGTCCCCCATCCTAAGCTGATGTTTGATGAACTGAAATGGGCCTCTGCCAGCTGGTTTCTTTTGTTCTCAATAAATGTTGAGTTTGGTACCAAACTGTCTGGGTAATTGTGTGGCAGGGGGTCAAGGCAGGAAGGATGCTCATACAACTGGAGGGAATGTGGGTCTAAGGGGCACAGCAAGGTGGGAAGCAAGAAGCAAACTAGACTGGTATAAATAGCAGCCCAGGAGAAGAGAGGGCATTGAGGGATCACCAAAGGCAGGGTCCAGTCAAGGCCTGAAAAGCAATCTCAGCTGGGGGATATGGACATGTGGGGGTTAGTTTGTAGAATTAGGAAGGGTTCTTGGAGTATTCTTGGAGGTCCTTAGGGTTATAAGTCTCAGCGAGCAGCCCTGGGCCCCTGTCTGTCCCTGGTTGGTCCTTCCTGCCCTCAGCCCTCCCTCCCACATGGTGAAGAGGAACTAGAGTGTGTCGGGGACCACAGGTGGAGGTGGGGCTCTGACGTGGGAGGGCGGAGTGGCAGCAGGTGAGTTGCCTGGTCTCCCAGGCTCCAATCACTCAGGAGACTGAACCATGAGAGGAAAGCAGGACGTGGAGGAGGACGAAACTTACGGTGAGGCTAGGGCGAGGCCAGGACCCTGCAGAGGAGGGAGGCCTACCTGGGCCATTGTGGGTATGGTGTCTGGGGTTGGTCCTGGGAAGAGGAGCTGATGGAAGAAGGCAGAGCCAGGGTCCTGGGAGGAGGATTGGGTTCAAGGGTGGGGCACCATTGCTGAGGAGCCTGGGGAGTGAAGCTAGAGTCTCCAAGAGGAGTTGGGCTGCAGTCCCTGAGAGGAGGGGAGCTCAGACCTAGACTCTGGTCCTTCAAGGCAGGCAGGGCCCTGGGAAGGAAGCAAAGCCTGAATGGAAGAAGGCAGGGTGTGGTCCTGAGCAGGGGCTGGAGCTCAGGGCCCAGGGGTGCCCTGTGCTGTGGAACCTGGAGCCTGCCAGTGGTGAGGGCTCCTGGCAGCAGAAAAGGTTGGGATTCCTGTAAGAAAGTTTCAGCCTAGACCCTGAGTCTCTGAGGGGGAACAGTGCTGGGGATCTGCCTATTAGGGTCTCCGTGAGCAGTGGCAGGGGAACTGAGTTGTGCTGGGGGCCCCTGTGAGTAGCTGGGGCTCAGGGTCTTTATGGAGAGGGGATGGACCTGGCTCCAGGTCTCTATTAAGAGGGGAGCCTGTCTAGGGAATACCTTGAGGAGAGGCAGAAGCCTTCCGGGGTTCCCATGAAGGGCAAGGCCTGAGGGGAGAGGGAGCAAGAAGCCTGTCTCCAGAATTTGTGTCCCAGGGGTCTGAGGATTAGGAGTGGGGAGGTAAAAGGGGATAGGGAACTGGGACCAGCCTTGAGGATCCCTGAAAACAGTGAGGGCTAGAGGCCTGCCTGCACAGGGATTGGGGGGCTCTGAGCCCCTGCTGTTTGGGTCCCAAGGGGAGCTGAGGAAGAAGTCGTGAATACTTGCCAGGAGACTTCCGGGAACAGCTTTGGATCAATCATTGACCTCACATCCTAGAGCCATGAAGGGACAGAGTCCCAACCACCTGCAGACCCCACCACTTTCCACACTTCTGCCCAGCCCACCACCCTCCCTCCTCAATGCCCACAAGAGACCCTGGATGCCTAGCCCCGCCTCCTCCCTGTGTACTCAGGGAGGACCAGGAACAGGACATGGTCACAATCTCAATCACCAAGCTCAGGTGTCACCCTGATTTGGTTGTTTGCCCAGAGACTGGCAGTGGCCTGGAGACTGAGGTCCCTTCAAGTGAAGGTCTACACTGTAGAGCCCGACTGTATAGGGAGCTCCTTCCCTCCCCAGGCCCTGCAGGAGTTGATGCTTTGGGCTCCAGTTTCCCTGTAGCCTTGGGCCAGAGGGTCTGAAGCAGACGGGGGAGGAGCTATGACCTCCCTGAGGGCCTCCATCTGTGTCCAGAGAGGGAGGGGGCAAGGATTGGAGCAAGAGGGCCACTGACATTAAGAGACACAGAGTCCCATGTAACAGCTGGGGAGATGCTCAAGGGTGTTGGGTCAGGGTCGCGGCAGGAGGCAAAGGCCATATTCCTGGCTGCTGGCCTCAAGGTGTGAGCTGGAAATGACCAATAAAAGTCCCCCTCCCTTCCCTCCATGGTTACCTAGGTGGAGTCTTGCTGACTAGGCCTCAATCTTACCTTTCCTGCCTTCCAATTTCCCCTCCTGCCAGCTCTGCCCCTGTCCATCTCCTACAAACCCCTAAAGGCAGGGAAAGATTTGGGGGACAGGAAATGGGGATAGAGACTCCTCTCAATGCCTCACTTTACCCCTGCCCCTCAGGGAAACCAGTCAAATATGACCCTTCCTTTCAAGGCGCCATCAAGAACAGGTGAGTTCTGGGAATTGCACTGGTGGGGGCAGGGGTGTTTTATTGCTGTATATTGGCTGAAATATTGGTAAGAAGTTTGTGAAAAAGACAACTTCTGTCTCAGGAGAGTGGGAGCACTGTCATATATGGAGGGGGCACAGTGGCTCCCAGGGTGCTAGTGATATTCTGGCATGTGCCCTTTGGGAAAATTCATCCAGCTGAGCACTTATGAGTTACATACTTTTCTATTATACTTCAGAGGAAAGTTTACCCACCCAGAAAAATGTTTTCTTAAAAACAAATAAACAAAAACAAAAACTACTGATGCCCACTCTCCAGCATCCCCCAGCTCTCTTTCCTCCAAAGGCTTTCCTGTTTCTCTCCAGGGGCTGCACAGATGTCATCTGCTGTGTCCTCTTTCTTCTCTTCATTCTGGGTTACATTGTGGTGGGGATCGTGGGTGAGTTTCTAGCTGTGGAGAGATGGGGTCGTGGCTGGGAGGCAATAACCCAGGGAGGGACCATACCCATGGCTGCTCCCTACAAAGTCCCTGTCCTTTCCCTCCGGTGATTCTTCCATGTGTCTGTCCAGCATGGGTGTATGGAGACCCCCGGCAAGTCCTCTACCCCAGGAACTCTACCGGGGCCTATTGTGGCATAGGGGCGAACAAGTGAGTATGGAAGAGAGGCAAGAGCGGGGTGAGGGTAGGGATGAGCAGGCTCCAGACTTTCCCTGTTGTTCTCCCATTCCACCTCCCACCCTGCCTCCCTGAATTTCACCCCCACTCCAGGCCACATTGAGTAGCTTCCATTGCTGGGCAGTTAACTTATGAGTACCCCCAAAGTTGAGAGGCAATGTAGAGTCATGGTTAAGTGCATGGGTTTTAGATTTCAGAGATTAACCTTTGAATCCCCAACTGAAATTCTGGTTGTGTGGCCTTGGGCAAGGTACCCAACCTCTTTGAACTTTGGTATCTTCATCTGAAATGATCCAGAGTGAGGCTCTCAGTCCTTGCAGACAGGAAATGGTTAATCAACAATGAAACTTCTAACATTTATGTGGCATTTACATGTTCCAGGCAGGCAGTATACTTTATACTCACAAAAAAGCCTATAAAGTGGGTATATTATTTTACCCATGATAAAATTGAGGCAGTGAGCAATTAAATGACTTACTCAAAGTCATAAAGCAGGGTGGTGATTTGGCTCCAGAGTTCTTGCTTTTAAAGACTTGTCAGCATGAATTTCCTCAGTCTGTCTGAACCATCTGCAATACTGAATGGCTCTGGAACTCTTGGTGTCTCTCACACCTCCTAGCTGGACAGAGCTTCCTGAAGCCAGGAGCTGGGTGGTGCTTGTCAAGGCCACTTGTGCCCACTGCAGCCTGGAGGCAAGGCTTGGCTGTCCCTCCTGTCCCCTACACCTGACCAGGCCCTGACACACAAATACTCCTCCCGTCCTGCAGAGATAAACCCTATCTCCTGTACTTCAACATCTTCAGTTGCATCTTGGACACCAACATCATCATGGTCACTGAGCAAGGCCTGCAGTGCTCCACACCCCAGGTCAGAGTTGGGACCTGCCTCGGCTCAGATTTCCCCCAGGTGCAGGTTCTAGCCCCTCAGCATGCTCTCTGCTCCCAGGTGTGTGTGTCTTCCTGTCCAGAGACCCCGTGGGCCGTGAATAACAGGGAGCTCTCACAGACGGTTGGGGAGGTCTTCTATGCTGCAAACCGGAATGTCTGTCTGCCAGGAGTACCCTGGAATATGGTGAGCTGTGCCAATGTCATTGCTGTCATCAAGGAGAGCCACATGTGTGGGGGTGTGAGGGGAAGTTGGGTAGATGACAGTGGTGGTAGTGGGGAGCAGGGCTCTCTCCTTCTTCCTGCTCTGTGACTGTGTGTCTATCCATCCTCCCCCAACATCCCAGACAGTGCACCAAAGCCTGGGACAAGAGCTGTGCCCCCGTTTCCTCCTCCCTTCTACTCCAGGTGAGAAGCGCACTTCTTCCTCAGGCATCAACTAGTCTTATACTTATATTGTTCAGGTAAGGAAACCAGACCCCGAGAGAATGAAGTTGCACAGCTGTGTACCTGCCATGTGCCGGGCCTTGGGGATAGACACAAGGAAGATGACAGCTGCTCCCTATGGGAGCTACATGCTAGATGGAGAGATCAGAGATATTCGCAAAGAGAGTGCATGGGAATCCCATGAAGATATTCATGGAGAATGTACATTTAGCTACATGCACAGGAAGCAGACTGGAAGTTCACCCAAATGCTAGTAATGAAAGTGACTGGGTGGTGAGATCACAGTTAACTTTTTTAAAATTCTGTATGCTCTTCTTTCCAATAGTAAATGAGAAAAATATTTAAGTTATAGCATGAAAAAAGATATTTAGTTCTCACCATAAGTACAAAAGGAAGTATCTCAAATGAATGCTCCATAGTCTGGTCTGGATTTAAATCCCAGCACTTTCTAGTTGTGTGGCCTTGGGCCAATTATTTAACCTCTCTCTGAGCCTTGTTTCCATATATATATATATATATATATATATATATATATATATATACACACACACACACATATATTTTTAAAGATTTCATTTATTTATTTTTAGAGAGTTGGGAAGGGAGGAAGAAAAGAGAGGAAGAGAAATATTGATGTGTGAGAGATACATTGGCTGATTGCCTCTCGCAAACTCCCAAGGAGGGACTTGGCCCATAACCTAGGCATGTGCCCTGACTAGGAATTGAACTAGTGACCCTTTAGTTCACAGGCCAGTGTTCAGCCCCCTGAGTCATGCCAGCCAGGGCTCATTTTCTCATCTTTAGAATGTCAATGCCAAAGCAAATTTACCTGGCAAATTTGTAAGGGTGGTAACAAGTGCCATAGGCCACAGGAGACAGCATGGGCTTCCTGGAAGAGGAGAGGTACAGACAGTGCTGAACAGGGAGTAATGGATGGAATTTCCGGAGGATGGAGACACTCGGAGGGAGGCACAGCAAGAGTTAAGTACAGAGGTGGAGGGAAAGCAGCTATGCTCACATATGGGTCCTTGAAACCTGGTCATGAGGTGGGCACTGTCCTGGGCAGAACCTCTGGAAATATCTGAGCAGCCCATGCTGTGCCATGGTCTCCCTGGCACTTGGGCAGAAGGTGGGTTGATGGGTGGCAAGGTTGAGGATGGAAGCATTGTAAGAGTCAGTCCAGAGGAGAGGAGGGTCTGATGAGACAGCAGCTCAGAGAGGGGAGGAAGGGGTCATTAAGAGACCTTGAAGGAAGTGTGGCCTGGACTCCAAGATCAAGCTCCCTTTTAGCTGT
This sequence comes from Noctilio leporinus, assembly GCA_004026585.1. Taxonomy (NCBI): domain Eukaryota; kingdom Metazoa; phylum Chordata; class Mammalia; order Chiroptera; family Noctilionidae; genus Noctilio; species Noctilio leporinus. Next base: position 22,485 of record PVIW01003975.1, on the reverse strand, counting down.
GAAATCAGGAACAGCTGTCTGAGGGAGCAAAACTTCTTTCTCCACCCTCCCCTGAAGACAGGGGAGATGAGACTTTCAAGGCAAAGCTCGGGGCCCCACCTGCTGCCAATCCAGTAGCCTTTCTCTCCCTTCAGTTCTGGGGCGCTGTTTTCCATGGCCCAATAATAGCGCCTGGCCCGAACTCCAACTCCCAGGGATCTCCAGCAACACCACTTTCTACCAGAGGATCAGGTGAGCATCCCCTACCTCCACATTTCTGTCCCTCACCCGTTTCCAACCACAGCCCTGTCTTGACTGTCTCTCCCCATAATGCTCTTTTGACAGCCTCAATGCCCATGACATCAGTGTTAAGATCTTTGAAGATTTTGCCCAATCCTGGTATTGGATTCTTGTGTGAGTTACCAGATTCCACAACTTTCTCCTTTCCTTCTCCCTTCCTGATCCTCATCCTCCAGCCCAGTGTCTGAAGCTGAATCTTCAGATAAAGAAGAAAGAGCTAGAATTCAGAATGAACCCCAAGCCCAACAATATTCATAATGGAAAGGGGGTTTAATCTGGGGACTTTGGGAGTGTGAAGGAAAGCATTTGGAGACCAGGAGTAACTGTCACCTACCTTACCCTACCTACAGTGCCCTCGTTGTGGCTCTGGTCCTGAGCCTGCTGTTTATTCTGCTTCTGCGCCTGGTGGCCGGGCCTATGGTGCTGGTCCTGACCCTAGGGGTGCTGGGCGTGCTGGCGTATGGCATCTACCACTGCTGGAAGGAGTACCAAATGCTGCGGGGAATACCAAATGCATCCATCACCCAGCTGGGCTTCACCACCAACCTCAGTGCCTACAGCAGTGTTCAGGAGACCTGGTTGGCAGCCAGTGAGTACCCTGTCCCCTTCCAAACGCCAGCTGCCTAAGGGATGCCTGGGCCATACCTGACTCTGATCCTGGCTACTTTGCCCTGTCTACCTTCAGTGATCATGCTGGCTGTGCTGGAAGGCCTCCTGCTGCTCATGCTCATCTTCCTGCGGCAGCGGATTCACATCGCCATTGCCCTCCTGAAGGAGGCCAGCAAGTCAGGGCCTGCCTGAGAGAGACAGGGCAGAGGGCAGGGTTGTGGGCTGGGGTATTCATGCTGGGCAGGAGGCAGGGAGCCCTGGAGAAGAAAGGCAGAATAGTGTAGTGGTTAACTACAGGCTGCTGTGACAGCCTTTCTGAGCCTCAGTTTACCTATCTGTAATTCAGGGAGGTGGGGGGCGGTAATTGTTTCTACCTTGTAGGATTGCTAAGGATGACGTAAGTAAGGGTCTTATCAAGTGCCTTGAGCATGAAGCAAGCCCTCCAGCAGGATTGTTGCCATGGTGATGGTGGTTGGTGGGATGGGTCAGGAATCCAGGCAGGGAAAAAAACAGCAGCTTGCCCCCAACCAAGACCTACCTGCCAAGTCAGTCAACACATCCTACTTTGAGGATTCTCTTCCCTTGCTCTCCCTGAGGCTGCCCCACCCTGAGCCTGATTCATTCAATCCAGTTTGCACCCAGAGCATCTACAGTGTGTCCAGCCTGGGGGATGGAGCAGGCCCTTTGGGGCAGAGGTGGGGCCAGGGCCAGCAGCGGGCAGCTGGTGGATGGTGTTCATCTCCCTGCAGGGCTGTGGGACAGATGATGTCTACCATGTTCTACCCACTGATTACCTTTGTCCTCCTGCTCATTTGCATTGCCTACTGGGCCATTACCACTCTGTATCCTTTGCCCACACAGCCAGCCATCCTGGAGTCTGTGGGGATGGAGGGCAGAAAGGACCTGCAAAGTACCTTAGTGCAATGGGAAGAAGGCATCCCTTCCTCTGGGCAGATGCAACTCCATTCCTAGAAAGAGTTGGAGGAGGAAGTCCAGGATGAATTCCAGCCTCTTTACCCAGTGAACATCCTACATGAATGCCCCCGGGAAAGAGATCCCTGAGGAAGGGATCTGTAGAGAACCCACATGACCATGCTTTCCTTGACTTCCCTTTGGGTATCTGGCCACATCAGGACAACCTCAGTACGTCTTCTGGGCACCCAACACCAGCTTAGCCAACTGTGAGACAGTGCCAATGAATGCATCATGCGACCCCATGGTGAGGGGATTGGGGGTGGACAAAGAGGCACCAACAGGGCTAAGGGGACCTTAGGGGCCAAGTGCCTCATTGTGCAGTGGAGACTGAGGACCAGAGAGGGCAAGGGGCTCATTCAAGGTCACACAACATGTCCCCAGCAGAGCTCAAAAGGAAGCCAGTCTGCTGACTACAGATCTAGTAGTCCTGCCCCTGAGACAGGGAAGTACACTGAGGCCCAGGAAGAGGTATGCTATGTCTGAGGGCAGGGCCAGGCCTCAGGAAGCTGAATACTAGAATTCTACCCTCCCCAGGACTTTTTTCTGACAAGAGGACCATGAACAACCCCACCCAACTGTGCCTCAGTCCATTCATCTGTAAAGTGGAGCTAAGCATAATACAAGGTGGCCAAGAAGATAAGATGATATTGGGCACATAAAGTGCTTAGTGCAATCTCCAGAACCTGATAAGAGCTGATAACTATGGGTTTTGTTTAGTTTTGTTGTTGTTGTTGTTGTTGTTGTTGTTGTTGCTGTTTTTAAATCTTTCTCCCTGGGAACGCAGTGTCCCAATAAGCTGGTGAGGGAACACCCTGTGGGTTCTGGGAGAGGAGATGCCAAAAATTCCCCTGTGAGGGGAGACTCTGGACCAGGGAGTAGCTCTGGACCTCCGGGAATTTACTGTCCTCAGGGCTTTCATGTGGCCATCTGCTCTGAACTGAAACTAGGAGCTCTGCCCATAGCCATTAGCCCCACTCTAAAAACCAAGAAGGAGGTTTGCTTACATTTACCAAGGGCCCATGAGTGCCAGGCACTGGGAATGCAGAACCCCAAATGACCCAGTTTGAACCTGGAGATGAATCCTGAAAGGAACCCTCTTCCCCAGCTGGGGGAGGCTGCTACTTCCTTCCCTCTACTCTGGAAGTGGCAGGACCTGACTGGGAATGAACCTACTCTGTGCCCCCTCCAGGCTCAGCCCATGAACTCCTCATGTCCAGGGCTGATGTGCGTCTTCCAGGGCTATTTGTCCACGGGCCTGGTACAACGGTTTCTCTTCAACTTACAAATCTACTCAGTACTGGGGCTATTCTGGACCCTCAACTGGGTCCTGGCCCTGGGCCAGTGTGTTCTGGCTGGGGCCTTTGCCTCCTTCTACTGGGCCTTCCACAAGCCTCAGGATATTCCCACCTTCCCTCTGAGCGCTGCCTTCATCCGAACACTGCGGTAAGCCTGGGGCCAGGGGCTAGGGATTGTGAGCCTGAGAGTCCCAGGGGTCCTGGGACTGCTTCTGACTAACTTAATCCCTCTGTAGTTACCATACTGGATCCTTGGCCTTTGGAGCCCTCATCCTGACCCTTGTGCAGATAGCCCGGGTCATCTTGGAATATGTTGACCACAAACTGAGAGGTGAGCCAAGATCAGGGGCTTGGGGAGGCCCAGCTCAGCAAATGGATTCTTGGGGAAAGGCTTTCAGGACCAGCGTCCAAACCTGAGCCTCTGGTTTCCAGGAGCTCAGAACCCTATGGCCCGCTGCATCATGTGCTGCTTCAAGTGCTGCCTCTGGTGTCTGGAAAAGTTTATCAAGTTTCTGAACCGAAACGCATACATCATGGTGAGCCTCACTCCACAAGCAGCCCCAGGGCCCCTTGGCCCTGGGCCCCCCACCCTGGCCCTAATGAGTCCTCCACAGGTAACTCTCACCTTTCCACCTCACCCAGATTGCCATCTACGGGAAGAATTTCTGTACCTCAGCCAAAAACGCCTTCATGCTGCTTATGAGGAACATTGTCAGGTCAGGCTATCCCCCATCTCGTGATCCTCCACCCACAGCCAGCTTCATGGGCATGCTGTGCTCAGAAAGGTCGGCCTCTCACCAATCTACCCTAATTCCCCATGTAGGGTGGTTGTCCTCGACAAAGTCACAGACCTGCTGCTGCTCTTTGGGAAGCTGCTGGTAGTAGGAAGTGTCGGTAAGGACCAAGGGAAGAGTTACAAGGACAAAGGGCAGAGGTGCTGGGAAGCTGAAGGGATGACCTGAGAGGAGTGACACTGATCTCTCCCACAGGGGTCCTGTCCTTCTTTTTTTTCACTGGTCGAATCCCAGGGCTGGGTAAAGACTTTGAGAGCCCCCACCTCAACTATTACTGGTTGCCCATCATGGTGAGTGACTCCCCCACTCTGCCTCATCCCCTAATTGCCCAAAGAATTTCTAACAGGTCTTTGTCTTCCAGACTTCCATCCTGGGGGCCTACTTCATCGCCAGCGGCTTCTTCAGCATTTTTGGCATGTGTGTGGACACGCTCTTCCTCTGTTTCTGTAAGTGACACCCCCACCACTTCCCCCCAACTTCAAGATATAGGCTGTTCAGGCTTTTTTGAAGACTTGGTGTTTCTAGAAATAGCAACTTTGTGAGTTAAAGGAGCCACAGCCACAGGGAGCTTCTCCTGACATCCTCTGGTCAAGTGTTTGAGGACTGAAGGGGGAAATGAGCTCCCAGGCTGGTGGACTATTCCAAGAAAGAGCATTCCCCAGGGAGAGGCCTCCTGTGTCATCTTCCAGGAAATCTCAGATAGAAGTGTACAGCAGGTGGCTGTAGTGAGCGGGATTTTCTTACCCTACTTTATATATCCATTCAGGCTTTAGTAAGTACCAAGCTCTGTGCTAAACAGTGGGCATAAGAATTCCCCCCCCCCCATTAATCCTTACAAGTTATGAAATGTACTATTATTGACCCCACCTTCCAAATGAGGAAACTGAGATTACATAATCTACTGGTAGTGCAGCCAGGAAACCAGGCTGGTCACTTAGCCCTGGATTTTCCGGGTAGTGAGGAGGCCCTAGGGTCCCCTCTAACTGGCCTATGTTGCTGCTCAGTGGAAGACCTAGAGCGGAATGACGGATCCATGGACCGGCCCTACTACATGTCCAAGGACCTTCTGAAAATTTTAGGCAAGAAGAACGACGCATCCCCAGGAGAAAAGAGGAAGAAGTGACAGATGCAGCCCTAAGATGGGGCTGCACCCCGCCTATACAATTTTCCCAGCTTCACCGCGCCTTTCAGATCTTGATTTTGTAGTAAAAAATTTTTTTTGATTAAAGATTGATATTTTATTTATTTATTTCTTAAACTTTTTATTTATTTATTTATTTATTTTTAAAAGATTTTATTTCATTATTTCCAGAAGGAGGGGAAGGGAGAGAGGCAGAGAGGGACAGAGACATCAATGTCTGGTTGCGTTTCACCTGCCTCCAGCCACAGACCCGACTGGAGACCTGATTTGCAACCTGGTCATGTGCCCTGGCTGGGGAATCGAACCTGCGACCCCTGGGTTCGCAGGCCGGCGCCCTATCCACTGTGCTACCAGCCAGGGCTATTTTTTATTTTTAAAGATTTTAAAAATTGATTACTTTTTAGAGAAAGGGGAAGGGAGAGAGGCAGAGAGGGAGTGAGACATCAATGTATGGTTGGTTGCCTTTCACCTGCCTCCAGCTACTGATCTGGCTGGAGACCTGGCTTGCAACCTGGTTATCTGCCCTGGCTGGGGAATTGAACCGGAGGCCTTTGGGTTCGCAGGCCGGCTCCTTGTCCACTGTGGCCTTAAAGATTGATATTTCATTCCCTTGACAGTCGGGCTATTTTCTCCTGACCTGGCACTTTAAAATAGGCCCTACCCCTATGACACGCCCCTGCTACTGTGACCAATCAAAAGGCTTCTGAGGAGTCACCTTGCTTTTCCTGGTCCCCGCCAATACGCCTCTTGTCCTGGTCACGCGCTCCGGCACTTGAAAAGAAGCCAATAGAAGGGCTAGCATAGGGGCTCTGATGGTCACGTGAACAGTCGGAATGTGCTGAAGGCCAATTGGAGTTGTGCAGTGCTGAGGCTGCTTGTGGGGAGGGCTTGGGGAATGATTCCTGATTGTTTAAAGGGCCCAGGTCAGCTACTGACTCCAGCCAAGATTTAGTCCTGGGGTCAAGGGTCACGGCCGCAGGCCGGTTTGGGGGGAGAAATGACAGCGGAGCAACCCGGCGCAGTGCTCCTGAGCGAGCCTGGCGGACCGCGGGTGCAGAGATTCGGGGGAGTCTGTAAGATTCAAATATTTGCCCCGATCTTCCCGCTGCTGTTGTCTGCAGCAGTATTCGGGGCTAGGGCAGAGAACGACTTCGGTCTGGTGAGTCACCCCTTGTATATCGCCATCCGACCTGCGCAGGGAGTCTACGCCCTGTGGTCTCCCGGCATGTGGACTACTGAGCCCCTCTCCACCACAGGAGTTTCCGACCCCGTTCCCTCCATCCGCTCCCAGCCCCTCTTAGTCTTCAGTCCCTCCTCATTCGAGCTCCTTATCCTTTTGAGGCTCCTTGTCCTTCCTTGAGGGCACCTTCTTCCCTCACAGCCTCTCCCCAGCTCCGAGCCTACAAACCCTCTTCAGGGTTCCCCTTCCTTGTCCTGGTACCCCCTCCACCAGTCAAGATCCCCATCACTCCGCCTCTCCCAGGGGAACTTGACTCAGAGCCACCGTTCATCCCTCCTAAAATCCCAAGTCAAGTTTGTTCCGTTGACCCTTCTTTCTCCCTTCACAGGTTCAGCCACTGGTGACCATGGAACAGCTGCTGTGGGTGAGCGGGAGGCAGATTGGCTCTGTGGACACTTTCCGAATCCCACTCATTACGGCCACGCCTCGGGGTACTCTCCTTGCATTTGCTGAAGCCAGAAAAATGTCCACATCGGATGAGGGAGCCAAGTTCATTGCTCTGCGGAGGTCCATGGACCAGGGTATGAAGATGCCTGGGTCTCTAGAGCTTGTGCTAGGTTGGGTGAGATGGGGCTGGGGGAGCCAGCCTGACCCGCCCAAGAGCCCTTGGGATGGGACAACTTAGAGGGGGAACCTAAGGAGAGAAGGTGGCCAGGGCAGTGATATGGAAGTTGGGATCAAACACTTATCAAGCACTTACTATATACCTGGTACTGTTGTATTGTAGGTTCTGTGAATACAGTTATGAACAAAACAGCAAACATCCCTGCCCTAGCCCTAACTGGTATGGCTCAGTGGATTGAGTGTTGGTCTTCAAACCAAAGGGTCATTGGTTCAATTCCCAGTCAGGGCACAGGCCTGAGTTGCAGGCCAGGTCCCCAGTTGGAGCCTGTGAGAGGCAACCACACATTGATGCTTTTCTCCCTCTCTTTCTCCCTCCCTTCCCCTCTCTCTAAAAGAAAATAAATAAAATATTTATTTAAAAAATCCCTGCCCTAGTAGGTTTTACATTCTATTGAGGGGAAACAGACAACAAGCATAATAAATAAGGACATGTATTTGTGTTGGAAGGTGGTAAATTCAATGACAAAACAAAAAACAGGACAAGAGGTATGGGGAGTGCCAAAGTTTGATTGCAATTTTCAGTAGGTGACATTTGAGCAGACTCAAAGGAATGACACAGTGAGTATGTAGGAAGAGTGTACCAGACAAGATGTGCAAAGACCTTGAGGAGGAAAGTGTTTGAGAAGTAGGAAGGAACTTGTGTGGCTGGATGGAGTAAATGAGGATAGAATAGTTAGGGTCAAAGAGGTAAGGAGAAGTAGGTCTTGTAGGCCTTGGGAGGATTGTAAGGCCTTGGGTGCCTAGCAGGAGGTGAAGATACAGGGAGAGGTAAAAAGGGGATCTCCAATGTGCCCACCCTGTGTTTTTTCCCCTTTTTTCTTCAGGCAGCACATGGTCTCCTACAGCATTCATTGTGGACGATGGGGAGACCCCAGATGGTCTGAATCTGGGGGCAGTGGTGAATGATATTGAGACGGGAGTGGTATTTCTCTTTTACTCCCTATGTGCTCACAAGGCTGGCTGCCAGGTGGCCTCTACCATGTTGGTATGGAGCAAGGATGATGGTGTTTCCTGGAGCCCACCCCGGAACCTCTCCTTGGATATTGGCACTGAGATGTTTGCTCCTGGACCAGGCTCTGGTATTCAGGTCTCTGTTCTAAGATAAGGTGGAGGGTGCTGCCTGGTAGAGAGTTTGGGATATGCCCCAAAATGGAACTCCTTCCCAAGTTGAAAATCTGTGAAGTCAGAGTTTCTGTCTCACATGGGACCCGTTGAAAGAAAAGGACATCCTAGGAGGAATGGGAACATGAAGCTTCCCACTTCGTGGCTGTCAAATTAGAAAAAAACACCCTTTCCTTTGGGCAGACAAAAGTGTGTGCCATGGTGCACAGCTTGGTGAGTGAGCACACCAAGTGTAAAAGTAAGCTCCCATCTACGCCTGTAGCTGGACCCCGTTGTCCTGTGTACAACTTGTCCAGCATAGGTCCTGGATGTCCTGAAGGAGCTTGTTCTGCAAATGAGCTTCTTAATTCAGACAATGGCTATTTGTCAGATCTGTTTTGGACCCTCAGCAAGCAAGGACAGAACTGAAGGTGACCATATGTGCCCTCACACTTAGGAAGTGGTGGGTTCCCCTCTTCCTCTGGTGGGTTCCTTCCTCTGAGCCTTCCTCAGTGCCTCCCTCTGTGACAACTAGCTTCCTTTCCCACAGAAACAGCGGGAGCCACGGAAGGGTCGGCTTATTGTGTGTGGTCATGGGACGCTGGAGCGGGATGGCGTCTTCTGCCTACTCAGTGATGACCATGGCGCTTCCTGGCACTATGGCAGTGGGGTCAGTGGCATTCCCTATGGCCAGCCTAAGCGAGAAAACGATTTCAACCCCGATGAGTGCCAGGTCAGAGTCATGGACTGTTTCCCGCCCACTCCATCTGTCCTGCCCTCCAGAGCACCATTTCACTCATACAGCCAGGGTCTGGGTCCCAGCTCTGTGCCACCAGCCTTGCTCCCTCAGGAACAGAGTGCTTTGCCCAGCCCCTTCCCTGGGTCTTCCTGAAGCTCTGTTCTCTCCTTAGCCCTATGAGCTCCCAGATGGCTCCATTGTCATCAATGCCCGGAACCAGAACAACTACCACTGCCACTGCCGAATAGTCCTCCGCAGTTACGACGCCTGTGATACACTGAGGCCTCGTGATGTGACTTTCGATCCTGAGCTTGTGGACCCTGTGGTCGCTGCAGGAGCTATAGCCATCAGCTCTGGCATTGTTTTCTTCTCCAACCCAGCCCATCCAGAGTTCCGTGAGTATCTACCAGGTGGGATGGGCAGGGAGCCCATTGTTTAGAGAAGGCCTTGGCAGAGACCCTCCTTTCCTGAGTTTGCTGTTGTTCCCAGGAGTGAACTTGACCCTGCGCTGGAGCTTCAGCAACGGTACCTCATGGAGGAAAGAGACAGTCCAGCTCTGGCCAGGACCTAGTGGCTACTCATCCCTGGCAGCCCTGGAGGGCAGTATAGGCAGGGAAAACCAGGCCCCCCAGCTCTTTGTCCTGTATGAGAAAGGCCAGAACCACTACACAGAGAGCATCTCCCTGGCCAAAGTCAGCGTGTATGGGACACTCTGAGCTGGATACCTGCCACAGGGATAGAAGGCCCTGGACTCAGCCTTCAGGATGATGGGCCTATAGAAAGTCTGCTGCACATGCCTAAAAGACGGTTCCACCTTCCTTTAGACTCTGGCTTTTTGTAAAATCAACTTTTCTTTGACAGGGAAATCTCTCCATTAGGACTAAAAGCCTGGCTTCTTCACAGGAAGTCCTGCCCCTACCTGGGAGTACTTCCTTTTCACATCGTGGCCCCCTACACTCTGCCCTCCCCTCCCAGGACAGTGATTGGTCTTTTTCCTGGGCAGAGCTCCGTGGGCCTGCAGAATTGAATAAATGTGAGCTCAGAATTGGGGAAGGCTGTACGTCCTCTCTGAGGTAAGATACTAATTTTGGAGGGTTGGTGAAGGGCCTACCAGGGCATGGTGCTTGCTCTCAGGGTAAAGGACTGGATGCACCACCAGCTTTGACTACTTATGGATCAAAATGATTGTAACACAATGTCTTTAATGAAGGTGAATGAACAGGACTGGAGTCTGTGGTTCAGTCAAGCCCGTCTTCATGGCTGTGTTCCTCATGTTCACAGTAGGGCTGGGAATGAGCTCTGGGGAGGATGCTGTTGTGCTATGGCCTGTGAATTTCTGACTTTGGCAAATCAAACCCTCCTTTCCCTTTCACATTCTATCTTATCGCTGAAAAACAGGCATTCACAGGTATAATGCAGTCAGAGGGGTCCCCATAAGATATTCTAAGCCTGCTCTGATTTGTATTTCTAAGATGAGTGGGTGGTGTCATCCACGAGGCAGGGAGCAGGTCTATACAGTATGGATGGCAAGCCTCTCCCAGGCCAGCCTGGCAGAGAGAGTAAACACTGGAACAAATTATGGGAGAAAACAGCATCTTTATTCTACAGCAGAGGCTGGGAAAAGAACCTTGGAAGCTGTAGGTCAGTGGGAGAACCTCAGTGTTCCTCCTGATGGGAGGAAAATACAATGCTAGGACTACATGGTAAGAATGTCTTTCACATAAAGGGATGAGGGCCACATTAATTTGCAGCTTGTTTCACTTGGAATTGCTTGTCTAGCCGATTGTTAGGGTAATTCATCCTGTCTGATAGAAAAAGTGGAATGATCCCACTATGAAGACATGGTATAATTTTGTTATATTTTATTCAAAATTTGTGACCAATAATGTAAAACTTCAACTTTTTAAATTTGTAGACATTTTCAAAAATTCAAAAGTAAATAGCTTAATGAGCTCCATTTACCAAACATCCATCTAATTTCAACAGTTATCAAAATATTGCCACATTGATTCTTCTGATCCTTTTCTGATCCTTTTTCTTGAAGTATTTTATTTATTTATTTATTTATTTATTTATTAAGATTTTATTTATTATTTTTAGAGAGAGGAGAAGGGAGAGAGGCAGAGAGGGAGAGAAACATCAATGTATGGTTGCCTTTCACCTGCCTCCAGCTACGGACCTGGCTGGAGACCTGGCTTGCAACCTGGTTATGTGCCCTGGCTGGGAATCAAACCAGCAACCTTTGGCTTCACAGGCTGGTGCCTTATCTACTGAGCCACCAGCCAGGGCTTTCTTGAAGTATTTTAAAGCAAATCCCAGACCTCTTAACATTCTTAAGTATGCATCTCATTCTTTAAAACAATTATTGTAACCACACCACTCCACACCAAAACATGAACAATAACATTGTAGTGTCGTCCAATAGCCAGTCATGGTCAGATTTCATCATGTCACCAAAACGTCTTATTTTGTTGATTTGTTCACATCAGAATCCAAAGAAAATCTATACATTGCATTTTTGAGTGTTTTGTTAAATATTTTATTTTTAGAAGGGAAGGAGGGGAAAAGGAGAGAAACATCAATGTGCAAGAGATACATTGATCAGTTGTCTCTCACATGCCCCTAACTGGGGAACTGGCCCGCAACCTAGGCATGTGCCCTTGACAGGGAATTGAACTAGCGACCTTTGGGTTCGCAGGCCAGCACTCAATTTACTGAGTCACACCAGCCAAAGCTATACATTGCATTTTTGTATTTCCTAAGTTTAACCCATGTAGTCCCACTTACTCCTTTTTATTTATTTATTACCATCTACACAAAAATAGGGTAATTTCTTCTGTAACAGTTTCACTCTCTTGATTTATCAGTTACCTCCTCAAAATGTCACTTATTTTTCTACTCCTTATACTTCCAGTTGTCAAACCTGGAGTTTTTATTGGATTCAGGTGCCATTTTGAGGGCTGGGGGACAAGATTACTTCACAGGCGCTATGTGCTTCCTATTTTTGCCTCCCTCAAGAGCAAGGACTGTGGCCTCCACCCTCTCTGAGCAAATCTGAGTTTGAGTGGTAGGTTGCCATGGGTTCAGAGGGCTATAGCCTGACCCTTCTTTTAAGGATCCCCATTGCCTTTCCAACTGACAATTTCATCCACAGGTGAGTTTTACCTAAATCAATTATTTCATAATGGGTTGTGAAATGTTGATTTCTAAAGTCTGTTATTTTGTCCTTATTTGTTAGTTGGAATTTAATAAAAAAACATTTTCCCTCATAAAAATCGTTGGGTTACCCTGAAGCATAGTCTATATGGGAAGGTCCAGATAAATGCTGAATGTCCCTGTTTAATTGCCCACTCTCAGAATGGGCATGTAGTACTTTGCCCTGGCCAGTAAACCACATTGTTACCACACAAGAGACACATTAAAGGCAACCTGCAGCCTTACAGGAGGAACCAGGACATGTAAGAAAAGAGCAGGGGCACCCTGGCTGGTATGGCCAAAGGGTCACTGGTTTAATTCCAGTCAGGGCACATGCCTGGGTTGTGAGCCATGTCCCCATTTGGGGGTGTGTGAGAGGCAACCACACATTGATGTTACTCTCCCTCTCTCCCTCTATTCCTCTCTCTCTAAAAATAAATAAAAGTATTTTTTTTTAACAAATGAATATATAATTTTACTAGGTTCTTGTCTAAACTGCTTCCCTTCTTTGCCTCTTACTCCTGCCTTCCCCCATTCCCCTTCCCCCTGCCCACTGAAGGCCTATTCACTGTATTCATACATCTGGTTCTGTTTTGCTTGTTGTTAGTTCTGTTCATTATGGTCCTGTAATGGGTGAGATCATATGGTATTTGTCTTTCACTGACTGGCTTATTTCACTAAGCATAGTACTCTCCAGTTCCATCCATGTTGTTGCAAAGGTTAGGAGGAGTTCCTTCTTTCTTTCTGCTGTGTAGTATTCCATTGTGTAAATGTACCAAAGATTTTTGATCCAATCATCCATTGATGGGCACTTAGGCTGTTTCCAGCACTTGGCTATTGTAAATAGTGCTGCTATGAACATAAGGGTACATATAGGTTCTTATGAATTGGTGTTTCAGTGTTCTTCGGGTATAGTCCTAGTTGTGGAATTGCTGGATCAAAAGGCAGTTCCATTTTTAGTTTTTTAAGGAAACTTAAGCCCTGGCTGGTGGCACACTGGATAAGGTGCTGGCCTACCATGGGTTGCTGGTTTGATTCCCAGCCAGGGCATATAATCAGGTTGTAGGCCAGGTCTCCAGCCAGGTCCGTGGCTGAAGGCAGGTGAAATGCAACCATACACTGATGTCTATCCCTCTCTGCCTCTCTCCCTGCCCCTTTCTCAAAAACTAAAATCTTTAGGAAAAAAAAAGAAAAGAAAAGAAACTCCATACTGTTTTCCATAGAAAAGTATTCCTTTTATTTTAAAATATAAAAAAAGAACAGGAGGAAGAAACAGGCAGTATGTGCTTGTGGAGTCTGCTTTGCTAACACAGCTCATGAAATAGATATGATGCAAGGAAGAGTGGTGGGGCAGCATCTGTAGCAACTGGGAATCTGCTAGCACCACTCAAAACTGCACATCTGACAGTCTTACTGACAGTATTATTGTTAGGGTGGTGTGGACTGTGAAAGAATTCATAAGGAAGAAAATGTAGAGAGCAAACTTTTTATTCACTTTTCTAGAATGGAAAGAGGCATGGTATAGAAAGCCACCAGCACTAAAGGGTGGGGGCTTTGAGCTTTTATTGGATTAATAAATGGTGCGGGATGCTATTGCGTGGCATTGCAACACAGGAGGTTTCAGGTGATTTTACATAAGCTGCAGTTTGTCCCAACATTATTTTCTGCCTACAGGTGTCACTGTTCTGGCTTTCCAAAAATTTCCAGTCCCAGGACATAAGCTCAGAAGAGTAAAATGGCAGTCATGTTTAACAAGGCCATAGGCCTGCTCAGCAAATGGCACTGGCTTTATCTTTTCTTTCCCTGCTCTGGTTTTATTTTTATTTACTTAAAAGATTTTATTTATTTATTTAAAAGATTTAATTCATTATTTTTAGAAAGAGGGGAAGGGAGAGAGGCAGAGAGGGAGAGAGACATCAATGTATGGTTGCATTTCACCTGCCTCCAGCCACAGACCTGCAAACCTGGATACCTGGTTTGCAACCTGGTTATGTGCCCTGGCTGGGGAATCGAACCTGTGGCCTTTGGGTTCGCAGGCCGGCGCCTTATCCACTGTGCTACCAGCCAGGGCTTACTATTTTTTAGAGAGAGGGGAAGGGAGAGAGGGAGAGAGACATCAATGTATGTTTGCCTTTCACCTGTCTCCAGCTACAGAGCTGGCTGAAGACCTGATTTGCAACTTGGTTACGTGCCCTAGGGACTGAACCAGCGACCTTTCGGTTCACAGGCCACCACGTATCCATGTTATCCACGTTATCCACTGAGCCACCAGCCAGGGCCTGGTTTTAAAATAGATTTATTCTTAATGACCTGGCCTGGTTCTGGTCCTGGGGAGTAGGATGAAGGTCTCTTCTATAACTATTTCAGGTGAGCTAGGGAGGTAGAGTTGGGTCTGGGTCATTAAGGGAAAGAGGGTAGAATTGGACAGCCTGAAAATCAAGAGCTGTGACTGGAGGCCATTTGTGGAGGGAATCTCCCAGAACCTGGATGATCTGTTGAATGAAGGATGTATATGAGATACTTAAGGAGACATAGCCCAAACATGAGAATTAAAAAAAAAAAAAAAAAAAAAAAGGTTGGGGGAGGGCTACTAGGTCCTAGGATGGGATTTAGCCAGGAAAACCAGGACCAAGTATTAGCCTTAAAATCCCAAAAAGAGGGAGCAGAGTAGTAGGTAAATTCTGTATAACTAACACTGCATCAATAGTTCTCAATAATTCCAAGTCAAAGGATGAAAGAAAAAAATGAAACATTACTTAAAAGAAAACTAGAAAAATTAGGATTCAGTTCAGTTTGTGGGTGACAATTGGGTGTTGTGATTTCCACTGAAACAATTTCTATCCCTAAAACCACACTATTTTATCAAAGAGACTGTATTAAGTCCAGTTTCAATTTGGCCTTATTTCCATGAACAGAAAAATAGTAATTGTTTATATAAGCTCTTTCAATTCTACTTTGCCGGAATTTCACAAAGAACCATCAGATTGAACTTTAGTTAGCCCTTCAGGGCACAGAAGCCAAGCCACACACACAGTTGCCACCTGCCTTTGCATGCGATACTTACAGGTTTAGGTGGATCCCTCAAGTTCTTGAGGTCTTCAAAATGTCTTTAGATTCCTTTCTTGCCACCTTTTAGGAAAGCAACCTTCATTCCTTACCTGCCATGAACCATGTGACCAAGTAAGGTACCAGGCCATTTCTCTAAGGGGCTTTTTTTTTACTTCAAAGTCAATATTAATTCTCTATGACTTTTCTGATGACATCCAGAATCCAGGCAAGACTCCTTTCATCATGACATTCCAGGCAAAGACTTAGTTGATAAAATCACATTTGGAAACTTGCTATTTTAAAGAGATTAGATTCTTACTGGATTTATGCAGACAAACATATTGCCATGGAAAAAAATATTAAGAGTTGCTGATTTGAAAAAAAAAAAAAAAAAACAAGAACCTAGTATAAAGGAACCATGGACATGGACAACAGGTGGCATTGACTTTGGGGGGAAATGGGTGGGTGGGGAGGGGGACAGAGGGGAGCAAAAAGGGGATGGATGTAATACAGCAACAATAAAATTAAAAAAAAAAAGTTGCTGAGTTCTGTAGGAATTGGGTAGGGAAAAAAATATAAATGTTTTAATTGCCTATGAGTATAATCTACAAATTGTTCTAGGGCAAAAAATAAGTTTTCTTATATCTAGAAAACAAAGAGATTTAAAATTAGCAATATTTTCAGCAAAGTCATAAGAATAACAATTATCTTTGGTTCATTTAGTCCCATATAACGAATTTTGTCTCAACTATATGCCAATACTTCCATGAATCCAGTTATTCCTTAAGGTTCTATAAATCTTCATTTACATAAAAGATATGACCTTCTTAGATACCTGTAATTTAGTGTAATTCAGAGTCCTTTTCATGAACCAATGTAAAGGTAATTTGCAAATGCATTAGAATCAAAGTAGTGACTGTTTATAAATAACAAAACTTAAAATGACATGGTTGTAGATTTGATTAAAATGTAATTGATAAAGAAATTTGCTTCTTTGTAAGATATATATGTTTCAAGATAGCAATTTCTTTTCTTTGGTAAGTAATAATTACTATGAAATGGCATAAAAGAATATTTTTAGGTTTAACACACAATCTAAATATATACAAAGACCAGCCCTGATTGGTGGCTCAGTGTATAGGCACTAGCCTGTGAACCCAAAGGTCGCTGGTTGGATTCCCAGTCAGGGCACATAACCAGTTGCAAGCCAGGTCTCCTGGCAGATGAAAGGCAACCATACATTGATGTTTCTCTCCCTTCCTCCCTCCCTGCCCTTCTCTCTAAAAAGTAATTAGTAAAATCTTTAAAATTTTTTTTCTTAAAAAAAAAAAAAAGATCAAACAGTATGCAAGTTTTAAAATACTGTACAGGACTTATTTGAAGTGTGCATTGAGCATTGGAAACAATTCATAAATTCCCAATGTGTGCGTTACAAATACCTAGAGTACCACTGCTCAATGTCCCCATAGGGAACCATCACTTTTGGCTTGTCCAGTGTCATTGACAGGACACCTGCTACCCCTGAGAACTTCCTGTTTGAACTTGATTTAGAGTCTGCAAGCTCCTCTCTGGGGCAGGTTGAAATTTCTAGAACTAGCCTTTTTTTTTTAAAGATTTTATTTATTATTTCCAGAGAGAGGGGAAGGGAGAGAGGCAGAGAAGCAGAGAAGCAGAGAGGCAGAGAGGGAGAGAATCAATGTATGGTTGTCTTTCACCTGCCTTCAGCCACAGACCTGGCTGAAGACCTGGCTTGCAACCTGGTTATGTGCCCTGGCTGGGGAATCGAACCTGCGACCTTTGGGTTCGCAGGCTGACACCTTATCCACTGTGCTACCAGCCAGGGCTTAGAACTAGCAATTTTGATTAAAGATTTATTAATCTATTTTGACTACACACACACACACAAATAGAATTAGTTGTTAATCTGTTTGGCAAACCTTTCCAGTAATTTCAAGCATATTAAATAGGCCTAATTAGTTAAATTAAAAAAAAAAAAAAACTTTTATAAGGAGAGAAAACAAATACTTAAGGTATTCCAGGGACTCATTGGAATAACTCAAAAGTTATTTCTCAGTTTTTAAAATTTAAACTTTGTGAAGGTTGTCAAATATAGTTAACCTAAAGATTATAACATAAACTTTTTGTAAAACAACACATTTGGGGGGAAGGTAACCATAAAAGACATTAGTTAAAATTAAAACCAGTTTTAACATTATTTTGTCCAGAACATAGGATCCTGCTTAACTTACATAAGTACTTAATATCTATAAGCCAATACAATATTACACCCTCGTTATACCATGTGGAGGCAGAAAATGCATACCACATGTAATACAAACATCTATCACATGACAACTAAACACATGACGGCCATGCATATAATTTGAATTACAAATTTATAACTTTTACAAACTTCTACAATCTCCACTAACCTTCCTGCAACTTTCACAAATTTTCTTCTTTAGAATAACTCCGTCCTTCAAAATTACATCTCCATGCCTTATGCTTTACATTATTAAAACCATACAACTTCTTTCCAACTTAGTCTGAACTTTTAACTTTTTTAAAAAGATTTTCTTTTCAGAAATAGGGGTAGGGAGAAAAAGAAGAAGAAAAATATCAATGTGTGGTTGCCCCTTGCATGCCCTAACTGGGGACCTGGCCCCCAACAGGGGATTTGGTCTGTAACCCAGGAATGTGCCCTGATTGGGAATTGAACTAGCGACTCTTTGGTTCACAGGCTAATGTTCAATCCACTGAGCTACACCTGCCAGGGCTAAACTTTTAACTTTCAGAAACTTCAATTTCCAATGATAAAAAAGTAAGCAACAGGCATTCTCTAGATTGATTTTTATGAACACATTTTATGACCTTTAGAAACACAGGCTCTTTTATTGGCAAACACATTCTCACTTTCAAGAAATACATCTCCAGCCCTGGCTGCTATGGCTCAGTGGATTGAGCCCCAGCCTGCAAACCAAATGGTTCTATTCCCAATCAGGACACATGCTTGGGTACTGGGCCAGGTGCCTGATTGGGGGCATGCAAGAGGCAACCACACATTTATGTTTTTCTCCCTTTATTTCTCCTTCCCTTCCTCTCTCTACAAAGAAAATCTTAAAAAAAAAAAAAAAAAAAAAAAGGGTTTGGTTGTGGCACCGGAGACGGACCTCTTTAGATCTTTAGATTTCTGGGCAACTGAGGAACACGGCTCCAGCTCCGTATCTGAAGAGCGGGGTAGGGTCGGGGGCCTGGAGAAGGGAAGGTGACTACCCCTAGAGCCTAACGGCCTAGCCTCATCAGCCCTCCGCCGCCTCTGCGTTTGGCCGGGGGCGGGGCTGCAGGCGGGTTATAAAAGGGGGAGAGGGCGCGGCTGGAGGGGTCGGGAATGGGTCCTGGCAGGACCTAGGGCGCTGCGGGGCCTCCTCAGGCCTGACCGCACCGCCTGATCGATCGGGTTGCGGAAGGACGCGGGCAGCCACGGGAGCGGATAAAAGGTGTGAGAAGAGGGGGCGGGATCTAGGGTACAGGGGGGCCCATGGGGTGGGGGAAGGAGGGGCTGGTTGTATTTTGGGTCCTGCGGGCAGAGTTGGTGGAGTTTGTCTGCTGCCCCCACTCTCTCTGAGGGCACCCAACTCTGGCTGTGGCTCACAGCCCGAGCTTCCCTTCGCTTCCTGCCTGAGTCCAGCTGGGTCCTTCGGCGCCCCTCGAATAAATAAGTAAATTTAAAAAAGAAAAAAAAGCCTTGTGCAGCAATGTTTAAATCAATGTTTCGGTGTTTTGTTTTATCTCAAAATAGACATTCAGTAATTATCAGAATTTACTAATTTAGAAAGAAATAACTGAAATAAATTAAATTCATTTGCTCAGACAAAGCTCAAGTTTTTCCCCTTTTGATAAGAATTGTCTTCCCGCAGTCCTGGGAACCCAAAGGTCGCTGGTTCCATTCCCAGCCAGGGCACATAACCAGGTTGGCAAGCCAGGTCTCCAGCCAGGTCTGTAGCTGAAGGGAGGTGAAAGGCAACCATACATTGATGTCTCTCTACCTCTCTGACTCTCTCCCTTCCTCTCTCTCTAAAAGTAATAAATAAAATCTTTAAAATATATATTATCTTTCCCAAATTTGTATTTTAGAAGAGGACCTAGATAGAAGTTCTTGAGGACAAGGTATTTGCATTTCAAAAATATAGGTTAAAAAAAGCAAGCTTCTCCTAGAACTTTGGTTACATAAAGCCAATTACATAGCCAATAAGTTTTCAAAGTTGACTAGAGGAAGTTTGGAGAGGTAAAAGGATTTAATGGGCTTTGATGTTCTGGAGCCTGTAAATACTTCATTTGTAAAACAAAAGAGTATTATTTTTAATACCTCAACATAGCCACTGAAATGTTTGTAAAGAGCCGACAAATCCATTTACCCATATTTGAAAAAAAAAATTTTTTTTTCCAAACTAAAAACCTCTTTTTAGTTTACTGACAGCTCCTTGTTAATTGCCCAAACAAACACAGCAATCACTCTATAGCAAAATAGACTGTGGTGAGATGTAAATAGCCCAGTCAGAGAAAAGAGGGGGAAAAGATTTAGGAGTGAGGCAAATTTGAATGAAAAAGCACAGGTAGGAGAAAGAGGCCTGGAATCTCTGCCGAAGGTTAAAATCTTGCCTCCTCAAGAACTAAACCTAAGTAGGGGATTGAGATGATGACATTAAAGGTCAAGTTAGAGGATAGTTTTATAGTTAAGAGATCTGTCCATGGGCCAGTTAATCAGGCTGTACTGCAATAGAAAATTAAGCACTTGGTAAATCTCAAACTTCAAGTTTTTAAGTAGACATTCCAATGGGTAGTCCTTGGTCATGATGGATTAAGTATTGCCCATGGTAAAAGGGAAGGATTATCTCAGGGAGAACAGAGGGGAAGTTTCAAGAAGAGCATCCCCAACTCACCCATAATAGGAACCTAATAAACAAAACAAACAGAGGAGCAAAATAGAACCAGAGGCATGGAAACAAGGAAAAGACTGCTAGTAATCAGAAGGGAGGGAGGGGAAGAGGAGGGAAAGAAGGGGGAGAGTGTAGTCAAGTAACTAGTATAAATGACCCATGGACATCATCAACAGGGCGAGGATTGACTGTGGGAGCAGGAGTGGGTGGGGGTAGGGAGACAGGGGAGAGCAACAGGGGAAAAATGGAACTGTAATAAAAACAATTTTTTTAAAAAGGGGGCATCTCATCTCAAATAACCTAGAGAGCTGCCATCAGAGTAGAGCATGACTGAGCCTGAGAGCAGACCACAAAGAACCTCAAAGATCTGACCAGGTATCCCTGAGTCTGAGAGCAGAGCAAAACCAGAAGGGAGACAGACAGAGGCGTCCCTCACAGCCAAAACCCTGGCAAAGTGACAGACCCAGCTGTTGTAAGCACTGGGGCTTACAACAATAAGATGGGGAGCTAAACTACCACTTTAGACAAAGTGAATGTTTTGTTCCAAGATTCAGGGAAATTTACCAGCTGCTAGCCGTGTAGAGGGTGAGGAGGAGACTGCTCACAGAGTCTGGAGAGATGAAAAAGGATTAGAATCTTCTCTCCAAATCTCACATAGACAAGATTAGGGGGTAAGCCTGTGTCGTGCTTCCACTGCCCATTGCTCCCCTAGTCACAAGCTTCAGTGTAGCTCTTGCACACCAATGTTTCTTTCCCTTTCTCCCTCCCTTCCCCTTTCTCTAAAAGTAAATAATAAAAAAAAAAATTAAAGAAAGGTGGTGCCAGCTTTTCCGTGCAGACATGACCATCCAAATGGATGTATATGTGGGTGTCTGTTAGCCCAAATCTTTATCTTGCTGCAGACTCTATTTGTTCATTTTGCACACATGATGGGAGGCAGGAAGTTAGCCAAAGTTGTGTTATGGGCTTTTTCTTTGGACACTGTAGACCCCTCTCCTTCCCCCTTTCAAGCCTTGGGATGAATACACAGTCTCAAGGTTTTCCTTTTCTTTTTTTCCTTTTTTAAAGATTTTATTTCATTATTTTTAGAAAGAGGGGAAGGGAGAGAGGCAGAGAGGGAGAGAGACACCAATGTATGGTTGCTTTTCACCTGCCTCCAGCCACAGACCTGACTGGAGACCTGGTTTACAACCTTGTTATGTGCCCTGGCTGGGGAATCGAACCTGCGACCTTTAGGTTCGCAGGCCAGCGCCTTACCCACTGTGCTAGCAGCAAGGGCCAAGGTTTTCCTTTTCCCAGCCAGTGAAGATGATAAACACAGACTTTCACCCTGCACTATTATAATTTTGCTTGATGTTCAGAATGCCTGGAAGCTGTACCAAACCAAGCTCAGAACCACTGGGTCAATGGGTGAGACATGTCTTCCTTTGCTTTTAGCCTCCTGTATTAAGTTCTTTGTTAGACTGCAATGGTGAGGGCCCTATCTTTGTTTTCCCATCTGGCCATTCATTCTTAGCTGCTATACTATCAATTTAAGGGATGCATGATGTTCAACTTCTATCAAGCGTGGTTTTGATATTTGGAATCCCTGGACATGTTCAGATGCTCTTGATATTGGAGGTGGGAGCCTGCTGGGAGCAACATATGGGTATTAACATGGGTTCACTGAGAATGTCATGCCAACCCCAGTGGGAGTTCCTTGACAACAATTCTAAAAGGAGAGATCAGAGAAAGGCGCTTGTGTCAGTGTGTCTGGGTCTTGGCAAGACATTTGATAGAGGAACCACAAGGAAGTTTCTTGGACCCAGGTATACAAAAAAGAGAACTGCCCTGGCTGGTAGCACAGTGGATAAGGTGCCGGCCTGTGACCCCAAAGGTTGCAGGTTTGATTCCCAGCCAGGGCAACATAACCAGGTTGCAGAACAGGTCTCCAGTCAGGTCTGTGGCTGGAGGCAAGTGAAAAGCAACCATACATTGATGCATCTCTCCCTCTCTGCCTCTCTCTCTCTTCCCCTCTTTCTAAAAATAATAATAAAATAAAATCTTTTTTTAAAATGTTTAAAAAAAAAGAGAACTTATTTGTCACTATTGGAGGACAAATCCAATGTCTGTACAAACACAATACTGTAAATAAAAAGGATGAATCATTTATCCTGCCTTTGCAGTAATAGCAAGTAATCCAAGTTAGACAAAGTACCAATTGATGAAAAATGACTTATTTATTATTTATTTTACAGAAGAATTTTCAGTTAGTAAGTGTAGAATAAAATCAAATTAGAAAACCAAATGGAACTGCCTTTTGATCCAGCAAATGGAACTGCCTTTTGATCCAGCAATTCCACTACTTGGACTATACCCAAAGAATCCTGAAACACCAATTCATAAGAACCTATGCACACCTATGTTCATAGCGGCACTATTTACAATAGCCAAGTGCTGGAAACAGCCTAAGTGCCCATCAATGGATGATTGGATCAAAAAACTTTGGTACATATACACAATGGAATT